>PVIW01005252.1:70375-110967 GCA_004026585.1 Noctilio leporinus | reverse complement strand
GGGGGGAGGGCTGGGCAGTGATTCAAATCAGATCCTGGAACTTTCCTCAGGCAAGTCGTGCAGGAAGGGGAGGGGGTCTGTCTGAGATTCTTTGCATGGGACTTGGGACTCCACGCGTGTCCAACTGTCCCTAAGTGTGACTGTTCGTGGGCTGTACTTGTCCGAACTTGTGCGCGCGGTGGCTGGGGGGTGTCCTTCCCTGAACTGTGTCTGCGTACATGACTCTAGCCATGTGTAAACATGGATGTATGTCCATGTTGTATATGCATGGCTGCAGGCGCTCAGGTAGCCAGGTTTCCGGGAATTGTGCACGGGTCGGTGCGCTGCGGCGCCGGCTGGGCAACAAGCCGCGCGGCGACTTCGCGCGGATCCGGGCCGCGTCCCGCGTTCCGGGTCCGGCACTGCCTCCCGGGCCGAGCGCTGCGTCGGCCGCCGCGCGGTGCAGCGTCTGCCGGGGTGGTGTGTCCCAGGGCCGCGAGCGCCAGCCCCCTCCCTCCCCTCCCCCTTGGCCCGCTCTCAGCCTCAGATAAAGCATTTCCTTCCATTGTCATCCTACCCGGCCGGCCGGGCTGCCAGGGCCCTCCCCCTCCCGGCCCCCTCCCTTCCTCTCTCCGTCTCACAGTCGCTCTGCAGCCGCCAGCGACGGGGGGATGTGAGGCCGGCGCCCCAGCCCCCCGCCCCGCCATGAGCCCCCCGCTCTGAGGGCCCCGGCCCCTGGATGCACAGTCCCGGCGCTGGTGAGTACCGGGCTGCCGCCCCCCGCCCCGCCGGCCCCGCCCTGCGCGGCTCCCCGGCACCAACCGCCCGGCTCCCGGTCGGGCTCCGGCTTGGGCTCCGGGCGCCGCGCGGCCCCGTCCGGCTGCGACCCCCGACCGCGCCCGCCCCACGCGGCTCCTCGGGACTCCCGCAGGCTGCTGCCCGGGGCTGGTTCCGGGCCGGAGGGCTCGGGCCTCCCGCTGGGCGCCCACATCCGCCCGCCCCGGGGCAGCGACAGGCCCGAGGGAGGGAGTTGGAGGCCCCGGGCCGCAGATGCCCGAGCCTGGGGTCCCAGCGCCCCCATTTCTGGGGAGGACGAACCGGGGGACCGGGGAGGGAGGGACGGACGCCGCGGCCCCGGGAGGGGGCGGTGCTCCGGGGCGGAAGGTTTGGAAGCGCGAGGGCAAAGGGCAGGAGCGGCTGAGCCGGGGCTGGGTCCGCGGCGCTGGTCCTCCGCGCCCGCATCTCGCAGGTCCCAGCGCAGCGATACTCCGACCCCGTGGCTGGGGGGCAATGCTCCCCAGGATGGAGGGTCCTGGACAGGGAGGTTTCTCTGAGCACCGCCTCCCACCCGGGCTCACCCGTTAGGGTGAAGAGACACCTGTGCCCAAGTGAGTTGCGGAGCGACAGGCAGAGGTGGGGACCGCAGGCTCTGTCCTGAGTGTTGGGGGACAGGATGTGCATCCCCACCCCCCACCCCAGGCCTGGAGGCTGGTGGTGCTGGGGAGTGTGAGAGCAGGCTGCAAATCTGGCAGCTGGGCTGGGCTCTGCCACGCTGAGTTTCTAGACCTGTGGGCTGGAGGAGAGCCCTCTGGGGCCTGCAGGCCACCCAGCTTCCCCCACCCCCATTTCCCTCCCTCTGGCTACCCCGTTGGGATCCGACCTCGCCAGCCACTGCTGCTCCTCCCAGCAAGTCCTCGCCATTCCCTTGTCCCTGCTGGCTGTCCTGCATACCCCTGAGGCCTCCGCCTGCATCTGGACACTGGCTGCCTTGCTGCTGCCCATCCCTCTCCACACAACCATTCAACATCTGCTTGAGACCTAGCTTGGCCTGCCAATTTCTAGAGTGAGAATGGGGCATTGGATTTTCCTGGCCCTGAGGACTCAGCATCTGGACTGTTCAGCCTGTGGCTGGGCCTTGCACCTGGACCCAGGGGTCTTCCTCAGGATCCCTGCTCAGGCACTGGGCTGAGAGAAGAAAGACTGTGACTCAGTTTCCTACTTCTTGATGGAGCACCTTGGCAGCCCCTTGCTCCTCATCAGGACCCTGTCCGTGAAGTGGGTTAAACCGCCACACACACTCTTCTCCTCACACCAACCCGCGTAGACTTCCCCAGCTCCTGCTTCAGCCTCTGTAAACTATCTCATAGCTCCTCGTTGCTTAGCATCTCACTCTCCTTCTCTGCTCTCTGTTCCCTCTACCCACCTCAATTAATAAGTAATTTTCCTCTTCTCTGCAGTCCCTTCTGAGGGAAACTAAGGCACAAAGCAGGCCCAATCCGTTGTACACAGTGAAGCTGTCGGGACATCTCTTCTGCCTTTAGTCCCCGCATGGTTTTCGCTCCCAGCAGGGACAAGCTCAGAGCGGACTCTGGTGTTACATCTGGAATGGCCTGGAGAGGTGTTCTTCTGAGGCCTCTGTGTTTCTTAGCTTGAGCCCGTGAATGGGTGTCTCCTAGGCCACCAGGTCTTCAGCTGGGATCATGAGGCTGGGAAATTGCATTCACGTTTTAGACTGACCCTCCCAAGAATCTAAATTGGTTAGTCTGCTTTGACATTGAAGTTCAGTTTCCCCATCAGATAAAATGGGGAGAAAACTTCATGTGCACTTCCCAGAGCACAGGGGAGGAGGAGTTGACTATCAAGGGAGGGATTGGTGTCCAGAGTGGAGCCTCTACACACCTCCCCACTACCTTCAGCCATGATGGACTCCAGCTTTCATCCTTGGTGGCTTCTTGGAATGAGAGTTGGAAGTTTCCTTTCCTCCATCCCCTGTTTAATCTTGATAGTGGGAGTGAAAAACTCATGTGTGATGGAGTGGAGAGTATGGGCCCTCTCATAGGCATTTGCCCAAGGGCCTGTGTAACCCCCACCTCCTCTTTGTTTTCCTTCTCCTGGCCTTTCATTGTGAGCTGGTAATTTGAATGTTGGCAGGGACCTAACAGGGGATGAACTAATGCAAGGCCCAGGATCACACAGTAGGGAATGGCAGGCCCAGTGGAGCTGGAACCGTACCTAACTTTACCGGTGCCCATTCTCCTGGCCTTTTCCTCCCCTGGCCTGGCTCAGGCCCTGCCCGTGGTTGCCCCTCAGAGCTTGGCCCTGGCCTGTCCACAGCCAAACTAGAGACTGGGGCCTAAAGTGGACCTGGGAGCTGGGGGGAGGGCATCTGTCCTCCCTGGGCTCCAGGACTGTGCGTTTATGTGTGTTGGATTTGTTCACTGGATGGGGCACTTCCTCTGGGGCAGGAAGCTTTGATTTCCTGTGGTGGGGGCCTTGGTAGGATTAGGAGTGGGGGGCTTAGCTCTGGGCCATCCCTGAGGATGCTGTTTGGAACCATAGAGGGGGTGGCTGCATCCCCCAAGCCAGAGGAGGCAGGACAGAAGGCATTGGTGAGGAGGCCCAAGCAGAGGCTGGAGAAGGAGGCTGTGAGGCCACCGAGATGAGGGGGGTGGTGGGCAACACAGCAGGAAGCCTGGTCACCAGGTGACCCTGCCGGGTATTGTGTTTCCCTGTGATATTTTCCCCTGTTTCTGTGGTAACCTTCCCTGGGGGACCCAGGCCTTTGGGCTGCAGGAAGGTGCCCCCATTCAGCCCTTTCCTTAGAGGCCTGAGTGTTAGGAGGAGTCCCTATATTTGGCCACCTCCCTAACCCTTTTGGCTGCTAGAACCCAGGACCTGAGAATCTAGGCCAGTGGGCAAAGCAAGCACTGAGGGGTGATCGGGTGGAGGCCCTTCTACATCTCCTTGGGATGAGGAGAAGGGGAAGAAAGGGGCTGCTGGACTTTGGGAAGGGCTTTGTGCCTCCCCTCACCCCATCTCTCCACTGCCCTCCTTCAGGGAGAGGAGTGGACAGCATGCTGCCTAGGGCAAAGGCATGGAGGTGGCAGAGGCGGGAGGGATGTTTTCATCGGCAAAGCATAGCTCCTTCGGTCCTGGACCAGTTCCCAGAGGCAAAATAAGTTCAGGATAGCGTCTGTTTAGTGTGGGTCAACATGGGATGGGTGTGTGTGCACACTGCGTATGTGGGGCCTGTGTGTGCTCCAGGCTATGTTTGTAGATGTGGTTCTGTGGCAATTTGTGATCCATGTGGCGACTTTGTGTGGTCTTTTGGGAGTATGTACACATTCAGTACAGATGTGTTATTTGTATAGTGTATACCTTTGAAGTTTATGGCTCTGTGTGGGGTATATGTTCATGTTTTTGAAGGATGTATACTTGTGCAGAAGTGGCTGTTTCATAGTCGTCCAGGTGTTGGCTGGAAGGCACCATCCCATTCATAGTCCTCAACTGTCAGTTTCCGGACCCCTTGCTTCAAAGTCACTGGGACTGTGTTAAATACAATAAAGTTCTTCAGGCCCCATCCAGAAAGATTCAGAATCTACAGGGGCAGAGCCTGGGAATCTGGATTTTAACGTGTGCTTTAGACAATTCTGGTGCAAAGCCATGTTTGAGGACCGCTGATCTGGGCCAATCTCTTCATTTGTTTCTTTTGAAGACACTGAGACTTTGAGAAGGTATGTAGGTTGTCTAGGACACAGGGCTATTGAGAGACAGAACCAAGACAAAACTCAAGCCTTTGAAGACTGTTCAGGGTGTAGCCATGCTCCTCTGTGTATGCAGGTATGCACATGTCCACCCTTGGCATGATGGAAGGGACCAGGTGAGGCTGGTACACACACTAACTGGGCCTTGACTTTTCCCCTTGGGGTCCCAGATTTCCTGACCTTGCTCTTTCTGCTAGATTCTCCTTCCTCCTCCCTGGGGAAATCCTGGAACTGTTGAGTGCCAGCGCTAAAGGTTGTGTTGGCAACAAGGAGGCCTCGTTACTGAGCCAGTCATTCAGCTGTTCATCCATTCACTGGAGGCTTGCTGAGCCTAACCCTGTGCCAGGTGCAGGGCACAGGTATGCAATGAACGTACAAGCAGAGCATCTGACTTCAGGAAACTTCCACTCTAATAGAAGAGACAGACAGTAACAAGTAAGCAAGTAAAGAAATGAGTGTGTGTGTGTGTGTGTGTGTGTGTGTGTATAATGTATATATATAGTTATACATCGTAATAAGCTCTAAGAAGGAAATGAACTGGGTGCAGCAATAGAGACTAACAATATGGGACTTCCGTAGAAAGGATGGCCAGGGTAGACCAGCCTGCAAAGGTGCCATTGATGCCTTCTCTCACGTCCCCAAACTAGAAGTGAGCCCTCAGAGTTCTGAGCATGCTTGGGAACTGCCTGAGTCCAGCTGGGGGCCTGAATTGCCAGCCTCGTTCTTGGCATGGAATATAGCAGGGTCTCCACCCCGCAAGCAGCCCTGCTTGAGGTTGGCCTAGGGGGAGCTGAGGAGGAAGGGCTGGAACAGGGCTGCCATCCAGGTGCCTCACTTGGTGGCTTTGGGGAGCAACCTTTCCTTCGTGGCGCTGAGTCCAAGGCCCTGTGGATATCTTGGATGTTGGAAGGTGGCAGTCTCTCTCCAGGAGCTCTGAAGTGCCACCCCATTCCTGACCCTCCTGCCTCACCTTCCTCCCACCTCGTTCTCTTCTTCCCCATCTCCCCACCCAGGAGCTCCTGTGCCAAGTCCCTCCCCTTTGGGACTAGCCTGGCTGCCTCTTTGGCCACTGGAATTTATTTACCTGGCTCAAGAATCACTGAGGAGAGAGGGAGGGGTCAAGGCTGAGAGAGGACCTAGGTCCGGAAGAGGGGACAGAACCTGAAGGAAGGTGGAGCAGAGGCTGAGGCTGGCCAGACACATCATGGCAGTAGGAAGGCTGCAGAGGAGCCCTTTGGTAGGGCGTTGCAGAACCTCTCTTGGGCTCTTCGAATCTGCTCTCCAAACTCAGTGGGCTCTCAACCTGCGGGGACGTCAGCTAGAAGGCAGTGCTCCCCTCTGGTCCTCTGCTGTCCTCTCCTTTCTGCCTCTCAAGAAGTTAACTTTCACATCTGCAAGCAGCTTTCAGACCCTCTCCCTCCAGCCTTTTCTGGTAGCACCTAGATGCTGCAGGCTGCAGGCCCTCCTGGAAAAGAAGAGGCCCGGTCTGTCCCGTCGCTGCTGGCATTCCACCTGGGCCTTCTTTAGCCTGCTCAGTGCCAAACGCCCCTAGGCTCAAGTGCCCAGCTCAACCCTGCCCCTCCGAAAACCCAGAGCAGGCTGGGAGGGGACTTCTCCTAACGAGGAGGGCCCTGGGCTAAACTCTCCATCCCCACCCTGTCTCCAGGCCACTTCCTTTTTTTCCCTTCTCTTGCCTGCAGGGATTGGAACCCTGGCAGTTAGATGGTGGGGCGAGCCTGGGCCCTGGAGAGGATGAGGGGCACGTTACTCCCTTTCAGGGCTGCGGCTCTGCAGTCACCTCCAGTCGTCCAGGTCCCATTCCTTCCTCCCCCAGCACCCAGGATGGCAGGGAGAAGTGGGGCGGGCTGGGAGCCACAGGGTCGGAAAGAGTCCGGGGTGGGGGAATTCGGGACTGGGCTGAAACCAGCTTGTTTTGCTTGCCGCACAAGCCTGCACGGGCATCCGCTGCGCCCTCTGGGGCGTTCAGGTTGTGGGACTGCTCTCAGAAGACAGGCTGGTGGCACCCAGTTGGGGCAGGGGGTGGGGGTGGGGTGAAGGCGGGGAGCCCCAGGCAAGGGGGAGCTGGAGGGTTAAAAATAGCAGCAGCCGGGTTTCAGTTAGCAAATGTGGAGGCGGGGAGTTGGAGGCGGGGCGGGTGGCAGGCAGTGTTTGCCCACAGCACGGCTGTGTTTCCCCTGGGTCCCAGGAGTGAGTCACCGTGGAGCCGCCGAGGAGGTGCTGGCACCTCAACAGCGGCTCTAGGGGCGCGGCGCAGGCCTTGTCTCCGGGGTCTGGAGGGTGTGCTTCTCCCTTCCATGAGTTCGGGGCTGTCTTGAGAATTGAGCCAGGGGAATGTCAGATTCAGGGGAAGAAGTGTGCCGTTCTGAGGCCAAAGACCTGGGTTTGAGTCCCAGTGGAATGGCTGTGGGGACTTGTGCAAGGTTGCCAAGAGCTCCAAGTCTTGGTTTCCTAATCTTTCAAGTGGAGATTGTCTCACATGCATGTGTAAACACCTGGTGGATTCTAAAGTACCCAGCGGATATTAATTATCGCCTTAGATCTGCTGTGCCCATTGTAAAGCTCAGCAGGAGTGCCTTCCTGTGAGGGCACAGAGGGAGGCATGGAGAACCTTTGCAGAGTCCTTTCTCCTGCAGGGGGGCTCTCTGTGCCTCAGTTTCTTCAACGGTAGTGGGAAAATCATTGTCGTTTCAGTCTCATGGAGTTGCTATAAAGATGCCAGCAAGTAACATTAGTACTGTGCTTGGTATGAAGTCAGTGTACACAGAATATTCAGCGCTATTATAAGTGTTATTTTTCATATTTTTGAAGGTCAGGGATAGGGAATGCTGAAGACGTGAAGAGCAGAAACTGGGCCCAGCCCCAGTTCACAGAAAAAAACAGGCCAAATTCACTGTTCCAGATTCCTCCACCCATAAGGGCTCGGAGCAGCAGGCGTCTGGAGCCAGAAGTCACAGGGTGGACCCCTCTCTTTCTCTTCACTGCCCCCAGAGAGGCAGGGCTTCTGGGGAACCAAGGGTCTCACATCCAGCTGGCACTAGGGAAGGTCTGGGACGGGACCGCCCCCAGTGGCCCTGATGTGGAGTACCTTGCCAACATCTGCTGGGGTGACCTTTATGGTAGCCCCTCCCTGGCAGCTGTGAGAGGAACAGGAGGCAGAGGAGGGCTGGGAAGGTCGGTGATGTCAGCAGTGAGTATTCCCAGCACAGCAGTCCTGGAAGAGGCAGAAGGCATTTCTCTCAGGAAATGGAAGTTATTCAGCTTGCAGTCATTCGAGAAGTCCTGACTTTGTTCCCAGCCCTGTGCTAGGTCCTCTGTGTGATTCAGAAGAGACAGAGGATACTGGGTTGTGGATCACGCAGAACCTCAAAAGATACATGGTCCAAGAATTCAGTACCCAAGAGTGGATGAAAGCCTTATGGTCTAGGTCGTGGGGAATCAGAGGTCACATATTGACTCTGCAACTCATTGGCTGTGCCACTTGATATTTATGTGTGTGTGTATATATATATACATATACTGTTCTTATTATAGAGGCAGACAAGCACACATGAAAAACTAAAAAACACCACAATCCCACTGTCAGAGATCACTGCCCTTCTATCTCAGTGCACGCCTCCCCATTTCATGACATGCCTTTATACACGGTACTTCTTACCAAAATGAGATTACACGGTGTATGCTGTTCCTTCCGTCAGCGCTCTCCACCTAAGGTAAATTTTCATTTCATCATTTTATTGAATTCCCAGTTGGCCAGAAATTGTCCTTCACAGCTGGTTGGTCCAAATCAGTACCCAGGACCAGACATCTGGCTCTTAATGTCCCCCGAAGGCTGTGTAAGCACCCTGGCTGGATTTGTGATCTGGAAAAACCCTGCTCACCGAGTCTTAAGAGCAGCTCTGGCTACAAAAGGAAATCATGTAATCTGGAGCATCTGCCCTTCTTAAATAACAGGTAAAATGAGGGAGATACCAAGGCAGAGGTAGGATGGCCATCCTGGGTGTATTCACTGTTGTTAATATTAATGTAGCTTCCCTGTTAGTGCCAGCATTCATCAGTGGCTTATTGCTATTCACAGACTCATACCCATGATACTCCCAGGCCATGGAGCAAGCCAGGATCCCTCCCCGCAGTGGCCTCTGCCTTCCCCTAACCCAGGTGCAAGGGTGCCAATGGCACTTTGGCTGTGTTCTTAGTCTCCTGGATCTGACCATGAAGATGGGTGTTCCCTTTGGCACTAGTGGGTGTTCCGTCCCTTCCACCTGCGTACAGGTAGAATGTGTGTGTATCCTGAGAGAGAGAGCGAGCATGGGTGCAGAGCACCTCTTCCCAAGAGAATTTGCTTACATGATGGGTGGCTTGCTGTGGTTATGCAACCTGCGTTTATGTAGGCCTGAGCGTTTCCAGAGTGCTTTCACACAGCCTGTGATCCTCCCCTGAAACCCAGGGAGGTCTGCTTGGCTGGTTATACCCTGCTGAGCAGTGCACAGGAAGCAATAAAATGGTAACATGTACATTGAAAAAGCAGGGAAAATACATGATGAAAAAGGAAGTGGAGCCGGGGGTCTGAAATGCCTCCTGGAGACGTAACAGCATGTGAGGGGCACAGGCAGAGCTCATTCCTTCTGCTTTTATTTTTTGTTGTGGCTGTTTTCTGGATGGAGGACCGGCACACTATGGGAACATGCTGGCATCTCGAGTCACCCCCAGGCTTTCACATGCTGGGCCCCAGCTGGGCCCTGTGGCCCTCCACGGAGAGGGGTGGAACTAGTTGTACACATCAGTGCAGTGATTATGAGCTGAGGTTCCGGGGTCCCGGAAGCTCTACTTGTCATCTGTGTGACCTTGGCAATTTTCTTAACCTCTCTGAGCCTCGGTTTCCTCCTTAGTAAAATGAGGATAACCGTATCTACCTTAATAGGGTTGTTGTGAGTACAAGAGAGGCCTAGTATAGTAATCAGTACACTGTAAACATTCCATCCCTTGCTGTTGATCATTACTAACATTAATTAGTAATTATACTATGATGACTGTTAATAGTAAAATTAAAATAACTTAAACTTTTGCCTGGCGGTCTCTGGAGTAGCTAAGTGGCCTCCTGGGCTTATAGGTGAGAGGAGTTGAGGAAGACCCGCCTTCTGGCTCCAGTGCAGTGGGGAGAGGCAGGCCGGCGGGCAGGCAGAAGTGGGGTACACACACAGAGGGACAGGGTCTGGCCAAGGAGGGCCCAGGAGCTGAGGGAACAACAAGGAGAGCAAGTAAACGCATACGAGGCTTCTGAGGGGAGAAGGAGAGGCTCTGAGCGGCAGCCTCAGGGCGGTGACCATGCTTCCTGTTGGGGCAAGTGCTGGCCCTTGAGAAACTGTCTGGGACTGGTGGCTGAGGGAGCAGCTGGTTTAAGTGGGGCACCAGCAGGTGGGGGAGGCGGAGGGACAAAGGCAGAAGCTGACGGAACCTCAACTCTTCTCCCCATGTTACCAATGGGGCCCCGCCTCTAGACTGTTCAGGATGTTTTGCTTAAGATAGGAAAGACGGTGGTTAGACATGCTCGAGAACTTCCTATCTCAGGGATTGGAGCTCTGGTGCTGGGCAGAGTAAGTGGGAACTTACTTTTTGAGGGCTTCCAGGATCTGAGAAATGGTGGAGCCGCCTGGATCAGGGGGCTGGGGCTCGAGAGCCTGCCAGCTCAGAAATTCCGTAAGTGGCAGGCAGGGCCCCCCTGCTGTAAGAAGGCTGGGGGTGGCCGGAAGTGGATGCTGGTCCCTGAGCAAGTAGCACTGCTCTCCCCTCACACCTTCACAAAGAGCGGGCAGGGAGGACTGAGTGGTGGGTCCCAGAGGCCCCCCAGAGCCTGGCAGGGCATGAAGAAAACCCCATTTTTCTTTGCCAGAGGACAGAGGGGCTCTCCAGGGAGCACTAGTCCCAAGAAGTGACAGCTGCCCCGAGTCAGAATGGCCCAGCTCTCCCGGCCCTGGGGTCCAGAGGTCCCCATCCATGAGGAGTGGCATGCAGTGGAATAGAGGACTTGGGGCAGGGGCAAGGAGCTAGGGAGGCCGCTTTTCCCACCCCCGGAGAGGTCAAGCTGCCGCTGCCATGGTGACGTCTGCTTCCTGTTTGATTCATCTCGAACACCAGAAAGGGGGGCGAGGCTCCCAGCTTGGCCACCACTGCGTGGGGCTGTTTACAACAGCAGCATGTGGGATTCCCAGAAAGAGACTCCAAACCGGACATCCTGCGGCTGCAAAATACCCAGGTGTCAAGAGCTAAAAATAGCTGCCACCCGGCCCCAGCGCGGGAAAGGGGGCCTGCTTACTGCAAAGCCGAAGGCCGGAGGGCAGCTCTCACGTCCCGCCTCCTGCTGGCGGCGGCTGCTGAGCCTGCGGAGCTTAAGTCCCCCGCCCTGGACTGACGGCGACGTGGTTGTGGCAGGCCCGTGGCCCAGGCCACTCACCTGGGAGTCCAGTCTCTGTCCCCACGGGCAGCTGGACCCTCCGCCTGCACTGTGGCCCGTACTTTCGGGTGCTGATGAGACAGCCTCAGAGGTGCTGGGGAGACCAGAGAAGGGATGCGGTGGAGCAGGGAACAGGAAGTCAAAGCTCCTCCAAGACCCCCGCCCCAGCCAACCTGTTTCCAGCCCCATGTTCCCACAGGAAGTCAAATCATTACATGGACTCTGGGAAGTCAACAGTTTAGTTTCTTTCCAGAGAGGTGATTTCAGGATTGTCTTAAGGAGGCTCCAGAGAAGAACTAGGCAGCTTCTTCCCTCTAACCTGCAGCAAGGGTAGGGTTTACTGCTGGTTCAGGTTTCTGTGGGGCTGTGTGATTTTTCCATCTTCCCCTGTGCCCAGCTAGGTCCTGCATTTGCTGTCTGCATGATGGCCAGTGGGGTGAAAGTGCTGGGGGGAGGGAGAACAGTGAAGCCTATTCGTTGAGAACATGCATTCTGCAGCTTAATTGCCTGGCTCAAAAGACCCACTGAGCCATGTCCAGGTTACATGACTTCAGACAAGTTATATAATACTGCTGGGCCTCAGTCTACTGATCTATTTAATGGGGATAAAAATAGTAACCACTGCATTGGTTTACCCTGACAGTTAGATGAATTAGCACAGGTAAGGCACTTAGAACAACTCCTGGCACATGGTGAAGTATTAGTTTACAAAAGTTCAGATCAAGAGAAAGGGATGAGACTAGCTGGGAGAGGCAAGGGACACACAGTGGGGCCCAGGACTGCATCTGAGAGAAAATGGATTGTGGTAGAGGAGGGAGGACAAATGCTTATGCTAGAATGACGGCTTCGGACAAATTCAAGGGCAAGCAGTATTAATCACAGCTATTCAGGCAACACGTACCACATGTTAGGTGCTTCACCCACAGCTTTGCTAGTCTCGGGTGACCACTTTGAAGCAGATATTATCCTCTTATGACTCGGGCACCTGAAGCTTGACCAGGTTATACTGGCCCTGGCTCTCCCTGCCAGTCACTGAGGGGGTTCATCTGACCTCAGAGCTAATGTTCTCTATTCTCTGGACCTGCACTCCCATCACTTCATGTGATAGGAGTTTCCAGCTGACCCACAGCTCCCTGGATTCTAAATAAAACTGAGCAATAAGCAGTTTAGTGCCAAGAAAATGAATAAGGGAATTTCTGGAAGGGGGGCACAAGAAATTTAAAAAAATAATAAAGGGGGTTGATTCTAGGAAAGTTCAAGGAAGGGAGTCAGATGAGTAAGAAATTTTGTTTCATATATTTTGAGGCTCTGAATTTTTTTTTTTAGTATCTGTAAGTAGCATACTTTTTAATTTTTTTAAAAATTGTTTTATTTTAAACCCCTTGAAAGTGAGAACCAGGTTTCATTCCTATTTCCATCCCCCGGACGAGTGACATCATGTGGAGGTGTCTGAGATTGACTTTTTGGGTTTTCCCTGCATTGGTCTGGTCTGGCCTGCTGTACCATTGACCTGCCAGATGACAGTGACCTAGCCCCTCTCCTTCTCTGTGTGGTGGGCATGTTGACCCGAACAATCTGAAAACCCCATCAGTTCCTGAAGCTCTCAGATTCTGTGACCTAGTGCCTTCGAGAAGTTTCTCTATGCTGAGCCTCTCTTTGTGTAAGAGAGGCCTGGCAACCATGATGTTCTTTCTTGTGTTTGTTTATTTTTGGATCTTCCTGAAGCCATTTCACCCCTAGCTTTCCTCTTCTCTGGCCAGCCCAACATGGAGTCAAGCTTTGTGTCGCTTGAGTCAAGGGAACAGAACCAGAGCGGCAACCTGGGGTGTGGAGGGGGTCAGCCTTGAACCCAGCCCTTGGCCTCCTGCTGCTGCCTGCTTTCCTCTGGCTGCTGCGTCTTCCTGCTCTTCCTGTTCGCTGGTTAGGAGACCAGGCAGGTGGAACAGCCTCAAAAAGGCTTTGGAGGTGTTGGGAGGGGGTTTCTGCTGGGCAGAGAAGGCCCAAGGCAACAAGGCAGGAGGGGAGACCAGCTTGTGCAGGTGCCCAGGGGATAGCACGGTGGCCTTTGCGTCTGCTCTGGAGGTTGCCCAGGGCTGGGGTGGACACATGGGGCGCTTTGGCTCTGGCTGAGAGCACGTGCTCTGGATTGGGGAGCTAATGTGATAGGCCCTGTGCCTCAGTGCCAAGTCCATTGCCTCTTCAGCCTGACTGCAGTTGCTTCCCAAGATGGTGGAAGTGGGGGATGGCTAGGATTCCAAAAAGGAGTGGTCTCCACCCTGGCCAGGGGGTGTGTGGAGGAGGGTCCATTCATTCCTGATCTTACTTCAGTTTGGCCCCAATTTAGTGGTAACAGTGCTCTGAGAAGAAGGGTCCCAGCTTTATCCCCAAGCCTGGGATGCAAGATATTCACGTTTTGGTTTCAGTTCAGCCACTGAGTGTGTGCCTTTCGATAACTTTCCTCACTCTGGGACACAGGAGAGCTGTCCCACAGCTCTGTTGCTCTGGACTCTTCTGAACTCTGTTGTCAGCATGGAGCCAGGGAGCTAGGGGAGAAGCAGAACGTTTTCCAGGAATTGCTTTTGGAAGCAGCCCCTGTTGGCAATACGTACACATGCGCATGCTCACGCGTGGGTCCTGTGGATGCCTACAACTCTTCTGAACAGCATTTAGACCATCGATCAGCATCACAAAACATCTCTTTGGGGCCAGGTAGCAAACACCGCTACCTGGTTTCAGGGCCATTAATTTTTCCCCTATCCAGAGAGTGCGTGGTGTCCAGAATTCATGGTTACCAGTGGGGTGAGGTGCAGAGATCCTGGCTCTGTTCCTAAGCATGAATGCTGCTGACCAGTGCTGTGGCAGAGGCAGGGCCTCTGGGCCTGACGTGGCCTCTTGGAGCGTACCCTGAAGCCTGGTTCAGAACCTTCCCTTGGGGGACCAGGTCCTCAGGAGAAGGATGAGGTCCTTAGAGAGCCTGGGATAGAGGTTACCATGTCCTAGCCGGGAGAGGCTATCTCCAACACCAGTATCGGGACTCACAGACCTTGAAAAGTATTCATGCCATGTCCTAGGCAGGGGCCAGGAGTCATTATGTTCGATTCACCAGTTTCTAACAGAGTCTCCAATGTGCCCAGCAAGGTGTTAGGTGCAGATGGGCATGGTTTACAATGACCTGCCAGAGATCACAATTCATGGAGTGGTCAGGTGGTGGACGCTCAGGGTGCGCTTCAAGAGGACATGGGCATGGACTGGACTTCAAAGGATGGGCAGAATTTGAATGGGTGGAGTGGCATTTCCCTACCAAACATTGTCATTCAAAGTCTGGAGGCCTGGTGTTTGAATGTAGATGGCGGGATTCCCTCTGAGCCCAGGGTGCTCCTCCCCCGCAGCTCCTGCCTGCAGGGAGTTCTCCTTTTGGGCTCCAGAAGAGGAACTGTGGCTGCCCCTTAGGCACAGACCCAAGAGAACAGTACCAGCTGTCCTCCAGAAAATATTCCTTCTGCCTAAAGAGGCTTCTGTGTGTTCACCAAAAACCCCCTCCAAACGACTTTCCAGTCTCCTGGCCTCCTGTCCCCTTGGCTCTGAGGTGGGACAGCAGGAGGCAAAGTTTGCATCTGCAACAGGTGGCCTCAGGACTCATCTGTGTTTCCCCCCACCTTGTCCAGTCCCTCTGCCCCTCCGGGCCTCTCTGCTGTTGACCAGCTCGGGCCCTATCGGAGGGTTCATGGTTTCTGAATGGGATGGGGGTCTGAGTTAGGCTCAGGAGCCTGGGACAGGTGGCTATTTCCAGAAGGAAATACTTCTATTTTCGGTTTATTTGAGAAAAAGGCCAAGCAGTTCTCTTCTCTCGGGGAGCAGGCTGCCAGGCACAGGATGGAGCAGTAGGAGAAAAGGGGTACCTACTGCAGGGTCCTTGGACTATGCATTCCACCACTGCACAGCTCCCACCAGATCTGACTTGATCTCCAGGTCATGACCTGGCCCCTCCCCGACTGTGGAAGCCTCTGTGGGCTCAGTTCCCCTTCTCCAAGCCTGCTCCTCCCCCACCCTCCTGGCATCTTTAGCATGGTCTCCAGACATGCTGTTCCACCTCTGGCCCCACCTCACCTTCCAGCCTCCTTTCTCTCTGGGCTACGGGAACCTGAGCCCAGGGAAGGTGGTATGTGGGGACATTAGGAGGGCCGAGGGCATTGTTGGGTAAACTGGGGCCTCCTTGGGCTCCCACTGTGGACTGAGCGCCTTCCTGCAGAGTGGGTGGGTTTCCTGAGTCACTTAGTAGGTCGGATGAGGAAGAGGGAGCTGCGGATCGCTCTCATCCAGCATGGGAATTTGAGGAAAGGAATGGGACGGGGTCTTCTCTTTTTGGTTAGCTGCTGGGGAGGTGCCAGGGTTTGGAGGGCTTCCGTTGGACGGGGCTTTCTAGGGTGGCAGGGTGTCTGCCTGGCTTGGCCCTCTGTCCTCTCCCTTTGTCTCCCTGCTGCCCCCTCACCCCATCTTTCTTCTCTCTACAGATGGGACCCAGGTGTCCCCAGGTGCCCTCTGCCTCAGTCCCCCTGGCACAAGTACGCATCAGTCCTGAGGAAGACTGGTGGGAAGTGGAAGATAAGGATGGGAAGGACATAAGAAGGGCTTGGAGCTGAGTGGTGTTTGGGCAGGGGAGCTGGCTGGTCAGCCAGAGAGTCCGGGGCAGAGGGTGAAGTTGGGGTTTCATGGGAAAGGGGTGAGGAGTGGATCTAAGGCGGCAATTCTGGGTCCAGGCTGGCTCTCGTGCTAGGAAGCATGACAGGAAGAGGAAAGGCAGGATGCTGTGCTTGTCCTTGCTGGATGCAGTGGAACAGGAAGGCAAATAGGAAGCTCATGTTTATACTCAGGCCCCTGTCTCCCATCAGGCTCATGTTCTTGGCTGTTGACTCTTCCAGTCCTCATTCCAGCCCTGCAAGGTGGGCATGGCAGCCCTTGCAGCATGGGAGGGTGCCTTGTGCGTGCTGCTTGGGTGGGAGGGGAAGGATCCTTCTTCCTGGTTCCCTCACCTAGGTTGCCTCCTCGCCCTGGTTAGGGTGTGCCTGTGGCCTGGGGCAGGGGCTGGGTGCAGGCTGCCTCTTCCTTAGCTTCTGATCCTGTCTACTGAAGGCCTACTGGGTACACACCTGATGCCTCACAGTTACGTACGGCAAGGAGGAATGAAGGCCAGGTATCCTCTTGCTTCCATTCTGGCTGCCCAAAAGCTTTACAGGAAGGTTGGGGAGAAAGGGCACAAAAGGAAAAAGGAAAATAATAATAGAATGCGACATGTGACTGGCACCACATGAGGGGACAGCTGATTAATGTGTTCATCCATTCAGAACATGTTAAATTCACCACCTGTTATAATTTAGTCTTCATTGATGTGAAATTTTCTAAAAATTAAATACAGAAATTAGAAAAAAACATTAACGAACCCAGACTGTCTGCCAGGGCACCTTCCGAGGCATTTTGGCAAGGATACAGAGATATATTCATTGATTCAGCTGGCATTTATTGGGTGTCTGTCATGTGCTAGGTACTATTCTAGGGACTGGATAGGGAGAAATAAAAAAAAACAGCCCTCGCTGCTCTAGTTCAGTGGGTTGAGCAACAGCCCACTAACCCAAGGGTCGCTGGTTCGATTCCCAGCCAGGGCATATAACCAAGTTGCAAGCCAGGTCTCTAGCCAGGTCTGTAGCTGGAGGCAGATGAAAGGCAACCGCACACTTTCCTTCTCTTCCTCCCTCCCTTCCCCTCTCTCTAAAAATAATAAAATAAAATCTTAAAAAAAAATAAATGCCTTGCCCCCTGGCTGGTGGCACAGCGGATAAAGCGCCAGCCTGAGAACCCAAAGGTTGTTGGTTTGATTCCCAATCAGGACACATAACCAGATTGCAAGCCAGGTCTCCAGCCAGGTCTGTAGCTAGAGGCAGGTGAAAGGCAACCATACATCGATGTCTCTCTCCCTCTCTCCCTTCCTCTCTCTGAAAAATAATAAATAAAATCTTTTTAAAAAATAAAATAAATGAACGCCTTGCTTCGGCTATAAAAATAAAATAAGAAAATAAAATAAGAAAAGTAAGTCCCTGCCATTGGAGCTTACCTCAGATGCAGTCCTTGCCCATGTGGTGCTTATGGGGCACAAAACTGAATGTGATCAAAATCCATGGGGTATTGGTCCAGGGAAGAGCAAAGACTAACTGGGCTTGGAGGAGCAGGCAGGACCTGGAAAAGTAGAGCTGAGTCCTGGCCAGTGTGGCTCTGGCTCAGTTGGTTAGTGTTGTCCGATAAACCATAAGGTCACAGGTTTGATTCCAAGTCAGGGCACATACCTACAGTAGTTTATCGTTCCCATCCCCCCTTGAGGCATGTACAAGATACAATCAACCAATGTTTCTGTCTCACATTGATGTTTCTCTCCCCTTCTCTCTCTCTCCTTTCCCTTCTCTAACCAATAAGCATGTTCTTGGGTGAGAACTTAAAGAAATAAAAATTAAAAAAAAAATGATATTGAGGGGTGAGGACAGCACGAGGAGGGGGACATTGTGAACAAAATTCAGGATAAAAGGTGTGTGGGCTTGTGAGAGGATGGGAGCCGATGGCTATAAAAGAGGGTTTGTGTTCAGATGTAGGAGACAAAGCCGAGAGAAGCTGGGTTAGCACCAGAATGTTTAGACCCCCAAATGCTAAGTCACCCTGGGAGCCGTTCCCCCATTCCCTAGAAACCTTTTACTCTGGAGGCTGTGGCGGTGCTGGGAGTGAGGGACGGGGCTGCTCATGGTCAGTGTGCGGCTGATGCCACTAGCTTAAGTCCAGTGGCCTGACTTGAGTTCCTGTAGGCCCCCCTGGCATCATCAGGGGAGTCACCCCAAGAATCCAGGACCCCTGATGTGGAAGACCCTTCCTGGGGTCTGGATGTGTTGGCATTGGAGGCCTAGACTCAACCAGCATGATCCAGGGTGCATAAACAAGGGGCCGGGAATCAAAGCTGTGAATCGCCTGCCTGGGTACACAGCCATTCCGCCTGGTCTCTCGACATCTGGAGAGTGGTGTGGGCCCCTCCTTGCTCTGCTCTTCCCTCTGTTTCACAGCGTGAGAATGTTAGAGCAGGTGTCCTTAGCGACAGCCTCCTGTTGGCCCCTCCTCTTTGCCCAGGGAGAAACCCCCATGAGGGGAGACAACTTCCTGACCGTTGATGGGACAACGGCGCTGAAGCACTGGCCTTGGCAGGGTCTCATCCTGCCCTAAGCTGGGTGGTCTTCACCGAAACCTCAGTTTCCTTATTTGGGATAATAGAATAGTAACAAGTAATAAGGAATATGGGGGTGATGACGTAGGAGGAGGGCTTTTTGCAGCCACGCGTGCACATGTTCTACAGATGTTAAGATAATGATAGAAATGGTTGAGTTGGGCCTGCAGGTCGAGTTTCCGGACTCCCGGCTGGTGCTTCGCAATAGTGCCTTCCAGTCCCCCTCAGCCTCAGGCCCTGAGGACAGCCTGGAGCTGCCCCAGTATGGATGGGTCAGCACTGGGTGGGCTGAGGCCTCTGCAGAAAGGTTTCAGTGCTGTGTGCTCCCGCCCCTACCTGCTTCCCCTTCCCTGGGAGCATCTCGGGCTGCTCAGCCCAGCCTGGCCCAGCTGGCTGTGCTGGTGGAGAACCTGGTCCGGCAGCTAGTTATAAATAGCCCCTGCATCCACAGTCTTGGCAGGGTGCTCCCGGTGTGGGTGCAGAGGACATTTGAGAAGAGGCAGCTGAGCCGTGTCCTCGCCACTGCAGGCCCAGGGCTGACGTCAGGGCGCCCGAGAGCAGGCTCCATGGACACATGGGCCGCGCAGGCCTGGGGTGGCAGCCAGGGCATGGCTGTAGGTTTGAAGCACCGCTGCTATACCCTATGGCCTGGGATGGAGTAGGGAGGGTGGTGACTACGAGGGCCTGTGACGCCCTTCGAGGTTGGAGGCTGATTAAAAGGGGACGGAGCCCTGGCTGGTAGCACAGTGGATAAGGTGCCGGCCTGCGAACCCAAAGGTCGCAGGTTCGATTCCCCAGCCAGGGCACATAACCAGGTTGCAAGCCAGGTCTCCAGTCAGGTCTGTGGCTGGAGGCAGGTGAAACGCAACCATACATTGATGTTTCTCTCCCTCTCTGCCTCTCTCCCTTCCCCTCTTTCTAAAAATAATGAAATAAAAAGGGGGGGGGGCACAGTACTAGTCTGATCTCTTTGAACATAGCCCATTGGGGGCAGCTGGGCCAAATCCTCATTCCAGAGGGGCAGACAGGGAGGAGAGGGCAGGGCTCAGAATGAACCACCAAAGGGCTCTCAGCCCATCTCTAAATCCCTGCAGGCCCGGCCTTCTGCCTGGAGAGGCAACGTATTCCGTGGAAAAGCTCAGAGTCAGAAGCTTAATCCACACCCGCAAAAGACTAAGCTTGTAGAGTTTCGATCTCCTCCTTTCTCGTGGGTGAAACAGTTTTGAAAATAACTACTTTATAGGACTGTGGTGAGGATGAAGTGAGGAAAAGGCCCCCAGAGCGTGTTTCGTCATTTTGAGTCAAGTGAGCCTGAAGTGGCTGGTGAAGTTGTAACCATGCACCTGCCGACAAACTCCCCAACGGGCTGTGCTCCCTCTGTGTGTCCTCAGGCTGCCCCAGGCCGCGTGCAGACGCTCCAGGCTCTCAGCCCCAGCCCATGGACCTGAGGGTGGGCCAGCGGCCCCCGGTGGAGCCCCCACCGGAGCCTGCACTACTGGCCCTGCAGCACCCCCAGCACCTGCACCACCACCTCTTCCTGGCAGGCCTGCAGCAGCGCTCGGCGGAGCCCATGAGGGTAAAGATAGAGCTCCCTGCACACAGGACAGCCTTGAGCTCAGCCCGCAGACCTCCTCCCTCCCTTTAGCCTCCCCCTAGATCCTTGCCTCAGTCCTCAGTTCCTTGCCCCTTCCTGGGCGGCCCGCCCTGCCCACAGCTCTCAATGGACACGCCGATGCCCGAGTTGCCGATGGGGCAGCAGGAGCAAGAGCTGCGGCAGCTTCTCAATAAGGACAAGAGCAAGCGAAGTAAGTGATGGAGGCCACCCCCAGCCCCGGGTCCACAGCCCACCCACCAGGACGTGGAAACACTAGAGTGGGAGTGACTCCAGCTTGGGTCTCCTTCTGCTTGATGGGCGGTGCCTGTGAATGTAGGTGGGGGTGAAATGTGGGGTGGGGTCTGAGATGAGGCCAGGACTTGGCTCTTCCTGAGGTGTCAGTCCCTGGGACACCTTGTGCTAGGGGTGTGGACGAGAACATGGACAGAGAATGTGCAGGGGGCCACCTATTCAACCACCCAGAACCCACCCGTGGTTTTCTGCACCTGCAGGTGCTGTGGCCAGCAGCGTCGTCAAGCAGAAGCTGGCTGAGGTGATTCTGAAGAAACAGCAGGCAGCCTTAGAGAGGACAGTCCATCCCAGTAGCCCCAGCATCCCCTATAGGTAATCCCTGTCCCACCTGTTCCCTCGTGTCCCTGCCATGCCTTCTCCCCCCATACGTCCTCCTGTGCACACTCGGGAGCCGCTCTGCTTCCCCCCAGCTGTCTATCACCTGATCTGTACGCCTCACCTCCCTCAGTAATACCTGCCAGCTCTCCTTCCCAGCTGACATCTGCCCTCTTCTCTCCTTTCATGATCCCACCCCCAACCTGAGGCCCTTCCTCCTCGTACATGCATGCATACACACACACACACACACACACACACACAACACAGGCCTTCTTCTTCCACATGAGTCCCTTCTCTTTTTGTGTTTTCTAAGCACAAACATATCCTGGTTCTTAGAGCAGGTTCCTCCCACTGGAAAAGTCCCCAATATGTCTGGGACCCCGGCTCCTTGGCCTAGACCAGAGGTCTGCATGTGGGCTGCTGGTAGTCTAGGTAGCCCAATGCTGCCACCCAGAGATGGCCCTTGTTCCTGCCAGTCCCACACAGCCTATCCTCCTGGCTGCCACCTTCCCTGGCAGGTCCCTTGGCCATGCTCAGGAAGGGGCCCCTGAGGAATGAGGTGGCTACCAGGCCTCTGGGCCTCCCTGCCCCTCTGAAGC
Organism: Noctilio leporinus; assembly: GCA_004026585.1. Classification (NCBI taxonomy): domain Eukaryota; kingdom Metazoa; phylum Chordata; class Mammalia; order Chiroptera; family Noctilionidae; genus Noctilio; species Noctilio leporinus. Next base: position 89,900 of record PVIW01005252.1, on the reverse strand, counting down.
ACCCTTGGCACCCACCCCACAGAACTCTGGAGCCCTTGGAGACGGAAGGAGCTGCCCGCTCCATGCTCAGCAGCTTTCTGCCTCCGGTTTCCAGCCTGCCCAACGACCCTCCTGAACACTTCCCTCTGCGTAAGACAGGTGCGTGGGACAGGCAGGCAGGGGCCCTCCTGGGGAGCTAAGGGGATGGGCCTGGAACATGGGATGACTGAGAGGGACAGCTAACGGGTCGAAGTGTTGGGGAGAGTGGGGCCAAGTAACGCTGGAGCTCCCGCAGTCTCTGAGCCCAACCTGAAGCTGCGCTACAAGCCCAAGAAGTCCTTGGAGCGGAGGAAGAATCCACTGCTCAGGAAGGAGAGCGCCCCGCCCAGTCTCCGGCGGCGGCCGGCAGAGACCCTCGGAGGTGAGGACCAGCGGTGTGGGAGGGGGTGGCTGACCTGTCCTTCTGGGTCAGGTCCCACCCAAACGGGCCACTTATGCAGGGTCACTGTGGGTTGTTGGTTGTACAGGGTATGGCCTACACCCTTGTCGGGATGAATAGGGCCTGAAAGGCAGTCCTGCTCCGTTGGTTAAGCTGACTTCTGCCCAGAAAGGGCACCTTGAAAAAAAAAGATCCAAAGGCTAGTGGTGACCTGCCTTCTTCCTGTCTTTCTGGGAGGAAAGCAGTAGGCAGAGGCCAGCTTCCTGGCTGCCGCCTGCTGCTCCTTCTGACTGTGCCTCCCTCCCTCCCCAACCCCCAGACTCCTCCCCCAGCAGCAGCAGCACACCTGCATCAGGGTGCAGCTCTCCCAACGACAGCGAGCACGGGCCCAACCCCATCCTGGGCGCCGAGGTAAGGCCTTGCCGGCTGGACTCTCCAAAGACAGTCCTGAGGCCCAGCCTTCCTCTCGGCCAGTGGCTCCGACCAGGCTGGGGCTGCTGGGTCCAGGCAGCCCCAGCCCGAGCCTCCTGGGTGCTCTGGGGAAGGCGTGCCCAGGGGTGAAGGTCTGGGACCAGTGACCCTGCCCTGCTCCCCATGGCAGGCGCTCTTGGGCCAGCGGCTTCGGCGGCAGGAGACCTCTCTGGCCCCGTTCGCCTTGCCGACAGTGTCCTTGCTGCCCACAATCACACTGGGGCTGCCTGCCCCTGCCAGGGTGAGTGGCTGAGGTGCCCTCCCCCATGCCATGCTCCCCAGTTTCCTTCACTTCCCTCTCCTGCTGCCTCACCCCATCACTTTTGCTGTTCTTTCTGCTGGGACCTGCTCCCCTGTGATTCCTTTCCACCTCTCCCCAGGCTGATGGTGACCGCAGGACCCATCCCACTCTGGGCCCTCGGGGGCCGGTCCTAGGGAGCCCCCATGCTCCCCTCTTCTTGCCCCATGGCCTGGAGCCTGAGGCTGGGGGCACCCTGCCCTCTCGCCTGCAGCCCATTCTCCTTCTGGATCCCTCAGTCTCTCACACCCCGCTGCTGACTGGTGAGTCCTGCTGCTTCTCCAGGGGAGGGGCTGGACCCTTGCATCCTGGTAGGGTCCAAGCTTGGGACAGGTCCTATCCTTCCTGCTCCCTCTGCTGCCTCCCCCATCTTTCTATAGGTCTCCCTGCTGAGTCCCGGCCCCGCACCCATGCCCTTGCTTCTTCCCATTCTTCCCTGTGGATCCCTCCTTATGCCCCTGCCACCACGTTCTTTCCAGTGCCCGGGCTTGGGCCCCTGCCCTTCCACTTTGCCCAGTCCTTACTGACCACTGAGCGGCTCTCCGGGTCAGGCCTCCATCGGCCGCTGAGCCGGACCCGCTCAGAGCCTTTGCCCCCAAGTGCCACCGCCCCCCCATCACTGGGCCCCCTGCAGCCCCGCCTGGAGCGGCTCAAACCTCACGTGCAACTGATCAAGGTGAGGGGACCTGGGCAGGGGAGGTGGTGAGGGGTTGCTTAACTAGGGTGGAAAGAAGAAGGGAGGCTTTGGAAGGGCAGGGATCTGGAGGGCCAGAGTGCGGAAGTGCTTCCTGGGGGCCACTGGAGTCCCAGCCACCCAGCCCTCCACGTCCCACCCGGCATCCCACGCTCCAGCACAGTTTCTCAGCGAGCAGCTTCCCTCCTCAGAGGCCAGCCAAGCCGAGTGAGAAGCCCCGACTGCGGCAGATACCCTCGGCTGAGGACCTGGAGACAGACGGTGGGGGAGTGGGGCCACGGGGGGATGACAGCCTGGAGCACAGGGAGCCGAACCATAGGCAGCAGGAAGCCAGAGCCCCTCTCCCTCTCCAGCAGCACCAGCAGGTACGGCAGTGCCCGTGTGCCCCCTCGGAAAGGGTGGTCCGGAGACGCTGGGGCCTGGCATGGATGGAAGGGAGGGGGAGGGGATGTCAGTGCAGGGTACAGCTCTGAGACCACACTTGTCCTACGAGAGCCATATGGAGGTGCAGAAATGTGCGCGTGTGCACACACACCCATGCACACGTGTGTGTGTACACACATGCAGGCACACTCAGGAAGAAGCTGTGTCCCTAATCCAGCAGCGGGGCTAGCCTTTCATGGAGCCATACGCACCTCTGCCCTGGGACTTCTCCCTGTGACCTCCTGTTCCGTGTCCAGGAAGGTGGGCAGGGCAGGAAGTGAGGGGAGCAGGCTCCAGCGCTTCAGTCAGAGCGCCCTTGCCCTGTGAGGCGACCGGGGTAGGAGTTTGCTGGGGCTGCTGTAACAAGTACTACATGCCCGGCGCTTAAACGACAGAGGTTTGTTGTCTCCGTTCTGGAGGTTGAAAGTCCGAAATCAGGGCGTTGACAGGGGTGGTCCCTTCTGAGAGCTCGGAGGGAAGGAGCTGTTCCAGGTCTTCCTCCTCAGCCTGCAGATGGCCATCTTCTCCATGTTTCTTCACATTGCCTGCCTGAGTCCAAATTCCTCCTCTTCGTAAGGACAAGAGTTGTGTTAGTTTAGGGCTAACTAACTCTGATGACCTCATGTTAACTTGATTATCTCTGTAAAGTCTCTATCTCCTATTAAGGTCACATTCCAACGTACTGAGGGTTTAGATTTCCTTCATAAGTATGAAACTGGCCTATAAAATGTGACAGTCCCCTAAAGTGCAGTGGCTCATGCAGGTCCCCGTGTCCTTGGGCAGTTGCACTGCCTGATTGGAGCTGTGAGAGAATGGGGTGGTCAAGCATAAGGTACAGACCTTTGGGGGCTGCTGGGGCAGGGAGCTTAGAGTCAAAGGCCAGAGCCTGGCTAGGAGGCAAGACTAGGGGCATTCTGGAGTCTCTCCAGGAAGGGGGCCTGAATGGAGTTTTCTGAGACTTTGGGCAGAAGCACATGGAGCCGGATCCTGAGAGCCTAGAGACCGAGACCCTTGTATCCCTCAGGTGTTCCTCTGGGAGCCAAAGCAACTGGCTGGGCGGCTCCCCCGAGGAAGCACTGGAGACTCTGTGCTGCTTCCCCTGGCCCAGGGCAGTCACCGGCTCCTGTCTAGGACTCAGTCGTCCCCAGCTGCGCCTGCCTCACTGCCAACCCCAGAGCCTGCCAGCCAGGCCCGTGTGCTGCCCAGCTCAGAGGGCCCCGCCAGGACCCTGCCCTTCACCACAGGTAAGACCTGGATTACAGTGGGCTAGGAGGAAGGGGCAGGACACGAGGCTCGGGCACTGGTCTGTGTCTGCATGATGATATCACTCAGGATGTTTTTTCGAGGCCACAGAGCACTTTCTTGGTCTTGTTAGATCCACACAGCACCCACGAAGCAGGGGGTGGTTCTCATTTTGCACATGAGAAGACCAGGCTTGGGAAATCTAAGGTGACAAGCTTGTGGTAAAATAGTAAGCTGGCAGCCAGGCCAGCTAAGGGGTGTCAGAGTCTCATGACAATGAGTTCAGGCCTTTGAAAAATTGCTTTTTGCTCTGCTTGTAAAAAGAGCTTAAAAGCAGTTTTGAAGCTTTGAAAAATGCAGAAAAACTGCATTTTTATTCTATAAAAATAGAATAAAAATCAGCAATTAATACCCCACCACCCAGAGGCAACCACTCTTGAATACTGCTGTAGTCTGTTCCTCTTTGTTCTGGCCCTGTGTACACGTACAGACACCACACATACCATGTGCACATTGTACCCTGCTTGATTCAGTTAACAAACTAGGAACACTTTGCGATATAACAAACCTTTAGAAATAAAATTTTTATAGTATATCATCATCGTATTTTATTTTTATTTAAAGATTTCTTGCTGACTGGGCAGTTAGACAGTTACTTATTTTTTTCTCTTTTTTTTTTTTTTTAAGATTTTATTTACTATTTTCAGAGAGGGGGTAGGGAGAGAGGCAGAGAGAGAGACATCAATGTATGGTTGCCCTTCACCTGCCTCCAGCTACAGACCTGTCTGGAGACCTGGCTTGCAACCTAGTTATGTGCCCTGGCTGGGGAATCGAACCAGCGACCTTTGGGTTCGCAGGCCGGCATCCTATCCATATTTTTTCCTCTTTGGAATTTCTTTACTCACCCCTGAGACTGTTTTCCAAAAGTCACTTTTTTTTTTTTTTAAGATTTTATTCATAATTTTTTGAGAGAAGGGCAGGAAGGGAGGAAGAAAGGGAGAGAGACATCAATGTATGGTTGCCTTTCACCTGCTTCCAGCTACAGACCCGGCTGGAGACCTGGCTGCACCCTGGTTATGTGCCCTGGCTGGGAATCGAATCAGCAACCTTTGCGTTCGCAGGCAGGTGCCAATCCACTGTGCCACCAGCCAGGGCTCAAAGGTCACTCTTAAAGAGTGACATTCCAGAGTCAAATGATGTGACTCTTTTAAAGACCCTTGATGTCCTGAGACTTGCTGAATGTGACTGTCCCCATGGCAGTGTATAGGGCCCTCTTCTTGACGTCCTGCTGAAACAGTCACTTCCCCAGAACTGCGTCTCTCTTATCACATGACCCAAGGTCACTGTGGGTTCCCCAGCCCCCAGTTGTGGGGTTTGAGGAATTCTTCCTCCTCTTGCTCCTTGTCAGTCACCCATTTGAATCAAAACATCCAGTGTGAGAGCCTAGCATCAGGCCTCCCTCTGCTAAGCTCTGAGTTCTCCAGGTCACTGTAGATGTGTTAGGCCACTGAGGTGGGTCAATGTGTCAGGAAGGCAGTGGTCATGCACTGGTCATGCTCTTTGGGGCTGTGTTGGTGTTTGCATGAGGTAATGAGGCTGCCTGGTAAGCATCTAGGGGTGTGAGTTGATGTGAAGGGCCCAGGTTCAGGATGGGGTGTGTGAGTGTGTGTGTGTGTGTGTGTGTGTGTGTGTGTGTGTGTGCACCAGGTCTGGTTCCATGTGGGAGGTAGGAGACAGGCATCGAGGACTTCCTGGGGCTCTGACTCCTGCTTCCTCCAGGGCTGGTCTATGACTCCGTCATGCTGAAGCATCAGTGCTCTTGCGGAGACAACAGTAGGCACCCAGAGCATGCAGGTCGCATCCAGAGCATCTGGTCCCGGCTGCAGGAGCGGGGGCTCCGAAGCCAGTGTGAGGTGAGGAGGTGGGCAACGTGGGGGCTGCAGAATCCGGGAGGTGAGAATAATTAATGGAAGGGAAGGGGGTAGAGGCCCTGGAGCCAGCCCGAGATGAAGGGATAGGTCAGCTGGTGGTGATGGCAGGGGAGGGAGTAAGCAGGACCTCAGAAGCTCTGTGGGCCCTTCCTCAGTGTCTCCGGGGCCGGAAGGCCTCCCTGGAAGAGCTGCAGTCGGTGCACTCCGAGCGGCACGTGCTCCTCTACGGCACCAACCCACTCAGCCGCCTCAAACTGGACAACGGGAAGCTGGCAGGTGCGGGCCCAATAGCGCTGGGGGCCCCGCCCCGAGCTCACCTAGCCCACCCTGCCCATCTCTCGTCTTGGCCCTGCCCAGCCTGTCCCTCCGGCATCCTCAGCATCCCCCTGCCACCCCTGGTCCCTTTGCTGTCCCCCTACCTCGCCTGTACGCCCACCCCAGCCCTCTTTCCAGAGCCTCCCTACTTCCAGGGAGCCAGGCCAGGGCCAAGAGGACTCAGCTCACACACTCTGGGCCTCTCTCCACAGGGCTCCTGGCTCAGCGGATGTTTGTGATGCTGCCCTGTGGTGGGGTTGGGGTAAGTGTGCCCGGGTCTTGAGCAGGGCATTGGAGGGCAGTCAGAGCTCCTCCTTTCCACCCCCCCAGCCCCAGCCCCTGCCTGTTTGTTCCTGTGGTCCTGCCAGACCTGGGCGGGCCAGGGGCCATCCCGGAGTGCCCCTCTGCTGGCGAGGTGCTCCCTGTGGACAGGTGTGTCCTCAGCCCACCAGCAGCTCCTGGTCCCGGGGCCCTGTGCCTCCCACTTAGACTGTGCTTGGTAAATGTCCAGTGAGGTTCAAAGAGCAGGGCCAAGGTCATCTCCCTTATGAGACCCCAGGCCCCAGGAGTGGGGACTGGCCGCCAGGCAGGGTTGGAGCTGCCTGGGCTGGGGCTGTGAGGGCCGCTCCAGTGTCCTGGTGACTGGGCACTTCCCTCCACTCACCAGCTTCATGCCGTCCCTGCCCTGCTGGGTAGGGGGGTGCTTCCTGCCTCCCTCTCGATGCTCTCTGCCTGAAAAGGTCCCTGTAATGATTGCCCAGCCAGGTGTGTGGAGGCAAGGGAAGGAGGTCTAGTTCTGGAGGGAAATGGGAACTGTAGCTGGGGGGACTGTTGGGAGCCAGTCAGCGCCCTATTCACAACTTCCCATTTCTTGCCACTTTCTGATTTTTCCAACTGGTTTTACTTCTGTTTTCTCCTCCCTCCTCTCCCTCTCTGTCTCTCTCTTTCTCTCTCTTTCTCCAGCCTCTTGAGACTCTCTCTGCCTTCCTCGCCTCTCTCGGTCCGCCTCGCCCTCCCCATCTCCCCATCATGCCCCCCGGCCCCTCCCTAGCCTTGAGGCCCAGGGACTGGGTTTGGGGGGCCTCCCAGCCTGGGCTAGGGGCCCTGATTGGAAGACAGTGGTGCAGACGGCCCCTCGAGCTCCGACCATCCCGCAGGGCCTGAGCAGAGCCAGCTGGGGCATAAAACCTGCTCCTGCCCCAAACCCCAAGTCCCGCCCAGGTAACGCCATGCCCCCTCCTCTGACTGGGGCAGCAGGCGCGATGCTGCCAGCAGAGTGCTGGCCAGATATGGGCTGGTGATGTGGACTGAAGCTGGGAAGGAGACATCATGCTGGGACTGGGGGATTCAGGAGGCCTTGCCTTTGGGCGGTGGGGCACTGGGGAGGCAGCACTGTCTGCCCAGCCCCCTGCCCCCTGGGATCCTGGCCATGGGGTGGGCACCACCCATGGGCCCTGGTTCCTGTGGGATGCCTTGGATGATGCGGGCCCTGACTCTGGTCCCCGCAGGTGGACACTGACACCATCTGGAATGAGCTGCACTCTTCCAATGCAGCCCGTTGGGCCGCCGGCAGCGTAACTGATCTGGCCTTCAAAGTGGCTTCCCATGAGCTAAAGGTAGGAGATTGGGGTTGAGGGTAGGCAATCCACAGAAAGAGGCAGCAAGGAAGGCCAGACCCAGCACCCCTAATACGTCATTTCTTTGGGATAGCACCACAGGGTTTTGGAAGAGAAATCGAGAGCTCTGGGAACAAAAGTGATACTTGATCCAGGCTCAAGTTACTAGGTGGAGAGTCCAGCTGCTGTGATCCAGGACCTTTGATCTCTAAAAGATGCAGGCTCATGATCACCCAGAACCATTTAACACAGACCCTGGTGCTTTGCAGTGCTGGAGTTTTATAGACTGAGTTGGTGCCCTGGGCTGGGCACCTTATCGGGGCTTATCCTGAGGCCCATCCCTCCCCCTTCATCGTTTAGGAGCTTGGCCCAGGGTGGTCACGGTGTCAGCGTCGTTGCCCCTCGGTGGGACGTTGCAGTTACGGGAGTGGCCCTGGGTTTAAACTCCTGGCTCCACCATCTACAACCAGGCAATTTTGCACAAGTTGCTTAACCTGCCTGAGCTTCAGATTTTTCAAACCAGTAAACTGGAGATAATAATGTTTATCTTATGAGATGTTGTGAGGATTAGATAACATTGACCTCGGGGAGATGTTGAGAGGGTAAAACCCAGTGTTTATAAAGTACTTAGCGCAGTGCCAGGCACGTAGTTTAGGCTTGACAAACAGCTGTTGTTATTACAAACAGCCAGGGCACAGGAGGTCAGGGGGTTCTTTCCCAGCCTGGGGGCTGGGTATGGGGACACTGAGGATCCATCTTGGCCACGGTCAGCGGTTTCCCTGTGACTCCCTCTCTGGGAGGGAGCCTGGGGACAGGTTTATGGAGAAGGGGCCAGAGGGCTGGCTGTTTGATTGATAAGCATTCTGTCCTTTTCCAGAACGGTTTCGCTGTGGTTCGACCCCCAGGACACCATGCAGACCATTCCACAGCCATGTAAGGCCCGCAGGAGGCTTGGGTGGGGCCAGCCTTCTGGGGCTGGACCAGGCCAGGATCGGGTGGAGAGAAGAAGCTGGAGAGGTGGAGGCACAGGAGAGAACAGGCTGTCAGGACCTTTCTTCCCTCCTCCCAGGGGCTTCTGCTTCTTCAACTCGGTGGCTATTGCCTGCCGGCAGCTGCAGCAACAGGGCAAGGCCAGCCGGATTCTCATTGTTGACTGGGTACGTGCCAGTGCCCCAGACCTGAGAGCCCTAGGGAAAGAACCCTGAATTTGGCATCGAAATATATGGTTTGTCCCTGACTGGTGTGGCTCAGTGGACTGCATGACAGCCTGCAGACTGAAAGGTCACTGGTTCAATTCTCACTCAGGGCACATGCCTGGGTTGTGGGCCTGGTTTCCAGTTAGGGGAGTGCAAGAGGCAACTGATTTTCTCATGCACGTTGATGCTTCTCTCCCTCTCTTTCTCCCTCTCTTCCCCTTCTAAAACTAAATAAAATCTTCAGAGAGAGAGAGAGAGAGAGAGAGAGAGAAGAGCATTTTTTTAAAAAAAAAAGATGTGGTTTCATGTCCTAGTTCTGCATTGGCCTCCCGAGCCTCAGTTTCTCCGTTGTATAAAATGTGGGTGAGGATAACATCCACACCACAGAGACTGTTAGGACGCCCAGAGGAAATGGTGAACAGGAAGACCTTCAGTTATGACAGACTCCCATAATGGGAGAAGCTATCTGAGTGTCTTTTGGCTTCTTTATTGACTTCTTTCTGCAGATCTAATTTCTGCTTCTCCCATGTAGGTGGTGACAATAACAGTAACAGCAGATGACATTAACATACCACTAATCGCATTCTGACACTGATAGTTTTTACATGTGATGTATTTCATCCTGACCATAACCTGGTTTTCAGATAAGGAGAGGGCTAAATAACTTGCTCACAGCCACATACCTAGTACATCCGGAGACTGAGATTTGAAACCAGGTAGTTGGCTCTAGCGTACATGCCCCTAAATACTCAGCTTTCCCACTCTGCACTGACATCTATGAAAGCAACATTCCTGTGCAGAAGCTGAGGACAGTGGAGGAGCTTTCACTCTTATACCCATGTGTGGCCCTGTGAAGTTACCAAGTGCAAGGCTGTGACTATTTCTAGGACGGATGGTGCTGGGCCTCATGTGCCTACCCCTTAGTAGCTGAGCTTGGCCTCTCATCACCTGCATCAGTCTGTGACCTTGAACAAGACACAGCAACGAGAGTTTCTGACATGTGTAATCCTGGACTCTTCCCTCTCCTGCCCCACACACTCACTGTCAGGCCTGCCCTTGGCACACCTCCTCCCCTTCAGGGTCTTGTATTATAGTCACCCCCATTCGGCATGTTATATACACACCTTCACGTATGTGAAGAGACGGAGGCTAAGGGAGGGCCAATGGATTACTTGGGGCCACTCAACACTTCAGCTCTAGGGACTTCAGTTTCCTCACAGCACGTCTAGGGCCCTGACCCTCAGAAGGGTCACTGACCTCTACACCCTTCCAACCTGTTCCAGTCTCCATCCGTCTGCTTTCAGACTTTCCTAATCCACTGCCCGTCTTCCACACAGGATGTTCACCATGGCAATGGCACCCAGCAAACCTTCTACCAGGACCCCAGTGTGCTCTACATCTCCCTGCATCGCCATGACGACGGCAACTTCTTCCCAGGCAGCGGGGCTGTGGACGAGGTAACCAACCACGGGTCGGTCCTACCCGTTCCAGCCCCAACTCTCCCTCATGACCCTTACTCTGCCCCTATCACAACCCGCTGTGTGTCCTGGGTAGATTGTAAAGCTTCTCTGATTCTGTTTCTCTACCTGAAAGTGAAGAGGGTGCATGAGCTGGCCCTGTAGCATTAACCTCCTGGCATCCCTCTCCTGGGATGCTGCTCTCCTCATGTCTCTCTTGCATCCTGTTGGCCAGGTGGGAGCTGGCAGCGGTGAGGGCTTCAACGTTAACGTGGCCTGGGCTGGAGGTCTGGACCCCCCAATGGGGGATCCTGAGTACCTGACCGCCTTCAGGTATGTGCACTAGGGGGCGCCCAAAGGAGACCATCCCCTCCTGCCCTTTTTCCCAACAGCCCCAGGTTGGAGGCAATCAGTTGACTTGTCAGCCTGTCATCATTCAATTACCAGACATTATAAGCCAGTCCCAGAACCAAGACAAACAAAATGAAGGACACTGTTACACTGGCCTCTGGTAGCCTTCAGTCCCAATGGGAAGACAGGAAACAGAATGAAAATGTCAGAGGGTGCTTTATAAAGTCACACATTACCAAGAGCCAATGTTGAACTGAGTGCTGGGTGATGGGCAGGGTGGAGCAAGCAGAGCAGTCACATTCAGTCAAAGAAAGCTTCCTGGAGGAGGTGGGCTTTGTGCAGAAAATGAGAAACTTAAATTTGTGAAGAAAGAGGAAAAGCAGATGACATCCATATTTGGGGAGTTGCTTAACAGAAACCATTCTAGAAGAGCAGCTTTGGGCTCAGCTGAGGAGCCCTTGTGTATTTCATCCTGGGGCCCCTCTACTCCATTTGGGAAAAGGAATCCTGGAAGTAGGTCTCCAAATACTTTTCTGGAGATATGTTCCATGAGAGCTAATTCTGTAGGAATCCTGGACTGGGTTCCTGGCATGTGTGTTGCCATAACCCACAGCCTTGGATTATACCGAATGGACCCTAGAGGTGGTCAGGGATGGAGGGAGGCAGCCGTGGGGGGTGGCTGAGGAGCAGAGAATGGATCTGGGTAGCCCAGGATCCCAGTGTAATCACCCTGGTCAGCTCTTAGGTGGTGAGTGGTGAGACATGGTCAACTCAGTCGAAAGTGGGTGGCAATTAAGTACCGTGAACTAGTCCCTGTGGCTTAGTAGCTTGTCCCTTTGCTGTAACCCTGCCCACTGCACTCTATAGACACTGCCTTGTGCCGGTGAAGAGCACTGGGTAGCTGAGTCCCTAGGCTGTGCCAGGGACCTGGGTAGCCAGCCAGGTCAAGGAAGTCAGAGGGATCCACTGATACTTCTGGGAGACTAGAATCCTAGGAGCAGGTGGCCCACGGTAAAGTTGGCGGGAGTGGGCTGGCAGCAGGCAAGGGCCCTTGGCCTCTGTCCCAGCACCCCCGTGCAGAATGGTGAGCCCTCCTTCTCACACCCTCACAGGAAGGTCGTGATGCCCATCGCCCGAGAGTTCTCTCCAGACCTTGTCCTGGTGTCAGCTGGGTTTGATGCTGCCGAGGGTCACCCAGCCCCACTGGGTGGCTACCATGTTTCCGCCAAATGTAAGGAGGACCTAGACCAGGAGAACAAGGGCTAGGCTGGAAGGGGAGGACTGACTGCCCGAGTCTAGGGGAAGGCGGCTGTTCCCTGCTCAGGACCGGAGTGTGAGGACTGGGCTATGGCAGCCAGCCCTGGAAGCCCCTGGGTTCTCTCAGCCTGGCGCAGCCCAGGGCCCTTTCTCATGACCAGCTCCATTCACCATGCAGGCTTGACTAAGTCACACCCTGGGGACACAGGAAGCTCAGTCATAGGACCTGCCCCCAACTGTGCCATCCCCAGGCTGGGCTGGCAGCTCCTGAGGGGGGATGGGGAGGAGCAGTGTTCTTAGAACAGAGGGTACCCACTCAGCCTCCCTGGGCCACAGGGCCTGCAGCACAGAAAGAGATGGTGTGGCTCTGTGAAAAAGACATTCAGCTGGTGTCGAGAACCCCGGTTCAAGTCCTAGCCCTGCCACTTACTGGCTATGGACCTGTTCACAAGTCCCTTAACCCCTCTGAGCCCTGAGTGAGGCATGCTAATAGGTTTTACGTGTGACTACCTATGAAAGCACTTGGGAAAGTGGAGTTTTGCATCTGCGTCATTATTTACGGGGGGAAGAAGCAAGCAGGGACATAACAGGTAGAGAGGGTCCACCTCTCCACACCCTCACTCTCTCCTTCCTCCATCCCAACCATCTAGGTTTTGGGTACATGACACAGCAGCTGATGAGCTTGGCAGGAGGTGCAGTGGTGCTGGCCTTGGAGGGTGGCCATGACCTCACAGCCATCTGTGATGCCTCTGAGGCCTGTGTGGCTGCTCTTCTGGGCAACAAGGTGAGCTGCTTGCCTCCCTCCATGCCTCTGTGGGACAAGGAGCCCAGCCCTCCCAGGGCTGCCCCAAATTGCAGAGAAGTGGGGTGCCTCGCTGAGGGCTCACAGATAGGGTGTGGGTGGCGAAGCCTGGGATGATGGGGACAGAGCAATGCCTCTTCCCCAGGTAAGGTGAGGAGCCAGCACTCCTGCCCTCGGCACAGCCAGAAGTGCATGCCAATTTGTACCCTGAGAGCCAGGGCCCTTGGGGTGAGAGAGAGCTGGACTATGGGTCCCTGAGACTGGTGGCTGATGTAGGGTTTTCTTCTGTAGGTGGATCCCCTCTCAGAAGAAGCTTGGAAACAGAAACCCAACCTCAACGCCATCCGCTCTCTGGAAGCTGTGATCCGGGTGCACAGTGAGTGTGGAGAGGGGACACCCACTGACCCTAGACTCAGGAGAACCTCAAGGGGGCTGTTCCCAGTGACCAGGGCCACAGAGCATCCACTGCCAGCCAGGCCAGGAACCGTGGGGCTGGTCAGAAGCAGGCTTTCTATCTGTTACCTCAGCCGGAATGGTGGGACAGCCAGGAACCCTCCAAATGGACCTAGCTGGGACCACAGACAGGCTTCCTCAAGGCAGGGCTGACCTCCCATGTCCAGCCACAGCCCTGGGCCTGAGCCAGGTGAACAGCTACCCTCAGTCCTTGCTTGCTGAAAGTGCTGGTTCCTATCTTGACCCTCAGTCCCACCTGCAAGGGTCTCAGGACCTCTGCCTGCTGTGGGAGCTGGCTCTTAAAATCATCCCACATTTGGAAAGCGCTTCAAATTTTCTGCTTCCACTCAGTATCTATGGATATGGAGCGCTTTGTGTAAAGACACATGATCTATCCTAGGGATACAGAAATGAATAAATTAGATTTCTTCCTATCTGGGGCTCAGTAGTAGGACATAGGTAACATAAAAGCACTGTTGGATCTTTGTACAGAGCCCTCATCTGGGGCCAGGCTCTGGGTGTGTTCTGTGGACTTGACTTCTCACAACAGGGCGGGGCGGGGGGGGGCATGTCCACATGGGAACCCAAGGCGGGTGAGTGGCTTGCCGATAGCCACGCAGAACCTATGGGAATGGGTCTGAGTCCACCTTTCAGCGAAAACCACCTCATAGCCAATGCTGAATGTGTTCTGTTCCCTTTGCCAGGGCTAGGGGGACCAAGTTGAGGAAGGCGTAGTGTTGAGGGTAGAGGCAGGCAAGAGAACCAACTCTCCAGGTTGAGGATTCACCCACTGCTCTCAGGCCCTTGACCTGAGAAGTGCCGGCTCAGTGTCAGTCTAGGGTGTATAGAGCCACAGGTTGGAGGGACTGGTTTTCCCCAACCCTTTCTGACTCACCTTCTTATCCCAGGTAAATACTGGGGCTGCATGCAGCGCCTGGCCTCCTGTCCCGAGTCCTGGGTGCCCAGGGTGCCAGGAGCTGACGCAGAAGTGGAGGCAGTGACCGCCCTGGCATCCCTCTCCGTGGGCATCCTGGCTGAAGAGAGGTAATGCCAGACCCCCAGCCAGCCACCTCTCCACCCCTTGGGCCCTCCCAACTTGAGGGTCCCGGATTCAGGCACAGCTGCCCCAGCTTTCTTGGTCTCCCTAAAGCTGGGCTGAGGCCCTTCCTTTCTGCAGCCCTTGGCTTTTCCTCCCCCAGGCCCTCAGAGCAGCTGGCGGAGGAGGAAGAGCCCATGAATCTCTAAGGCTTTGGAACGGTTCTGGTGGCCAGTCCTGCTCTTCAGACCTGGTTCTCTTCTCACCTCTGGCAACAGTACCTGTTCCTGGGGTCTTCAGTGATCCTCCAAGCAGATAGTTGTGGCCAGAGAACAGCCCCTTGATAGTCACCCCAAGGAGCCTGCGAAGGCCCTTGGATCTAAGAGTGGGACCACAGAGGACCCCAAGGAGGAAGGCGAGGCAGCCGGCCAGGCCCCAGTAGGGTTCTCCCAAGAACAGAGTCCACCCCTGTGGGGTCCAGGCCCCTACTGGGGCCCCATTCCTCAGGACTGCACGGAGGAGAACTGGCTCAGTTAGGCCCGCTCATAACCACTATTCTTGATGCATAGACCCCAAACTTTGCACACAGCCCCAGGCTCCACACAGAAATGTGAACTTCACCCCAGCCAGGGTAGCCCTTCCCTAGGCTCTGAGGTCTGGATTGGGGGTAAGGGGAGAGGAGCCCAGGGGTCCTATATCCCTGAGTGCAGGGGGAGTCCCTCCTTTTGCCTGTTTACTCAAATGACTATGGAAGCTCCTCCCAGTCCCCTGCCACCAGCGCTGGGCAGTGAGAAACAAAGCTCCCAGAAGAGTCATCAGTAGGCCTTCCTTCCGTTCCTGGCCCTGCCAGAGGCCACCTTATGTCAACCATCTCAGTGCCCTAGTGGAGCAGACGAGTGCTCTTGTAGTTCTGTGCTTCCTGAACCAATGGTGCCAAACCCTCATCTCCCTCAGAAGCGCAGTGTGACCCCCAGGGATCCCTCGGTCACTGCCCGCCTCCAGGAATGTTCTCTTCCTGGGGTCCCCCACCCCAGCTCTGACTCCTGCCCCAGATAGGATTAGCTTGGCTGAGGGGGAAGGGGGTGGGAGAGTAGAAGCAAGGCATGGGGGAGGGGAGGCTGCCCTGGCAGTCAAGGCTTCTGGGGTCCAGGCCTGGGGCCAAGAAGGAAAGTATTTGAGAGAGAGAGAGAGTATGTGTGTGTGTGTGTGTGAGAGAGAGAGCGAGCGTGTGTGTGTCTGTGTGCACGCATATATGTGTCTTCCCCATGACTCCCATACCCTGTGTACGTATGCACGTTTTTGTAAAAAAGAGGAAAAAAATTGGAAAAAAAATCTGAACAATAAATGTTTTATTTGCTTTAAAGGTGCACATGATAGGGCATCCTGGGGATGAGGGGTGTGCGGTGGCCACACAGTTCCACAGCACAGCGTGCAGTATCTGACTCCATGTGGAGGGGAAGGGACCGGCCCCCCTCCAGCTCCTCGCCCTTTGTGGCAGCAGCCCTGCAGGAAAAATCTGTTCTGAACACACCCTAGCTGCTCCCGCCTGCCCCACGTGGGGTGATAAAAAGACAGCAGCTTGGGGCTGAGTCCGTATCCTAGACAAAGGGCCTACTGGGGTTTGGGGGATCAATAGTTGCTCAGACCTGGCTCACGAAGGTACCCTGGAAAGTGGTGAATCAACTTACCTGGATTCCAGTCCCAGCTGGGAGATCAGGTATGTCATTGTCACCTCTTGGGACATCTGTTTACTGGTTAAAGGCTCCAGAAAGATAGTTTTTGGTTCCTGCTTTAAAGCACCACAACTTAAGTGTATACTGAGCCTCAAAGGGAATGGGTGAGGCAACAGGTCCAGGCAAGCTCACCCGGCGCAAGCAGAGGCGACAGTGCCAGGGCTGCCTGCGCCTGTGTTGACAAGGCTCAGCGGGCTGGCTTCTCTCATAGGCGGGAGCAGAGCCTCCTTACCTCAGACCTGGCCCCAAGCCCGCACAGCCCAGGAGAGTATGAAGGGAAGTGGGTTTATCCCCTTCCCGCCTGTCCTGGCCTCTTGGGCAACAGACACTAAATCCCATTGGGTGGCTGTGCCCTCCAGCATCCTTACCCTGGCCGGGGCTGTGCCAAAAGCAGGAGAAGGAGAGCCAAGCCAGTGGGCTCCCCCACACCAAGGGGACCAGAGGAAGAGGGTCTCTAGCCTGAGATGTCAACCCCTCCCCTGCCCACCAGGATACGGAAATGGATTCATGGGGTAACTAGATAGCTGGGCCGCCAGCCTTCCTGCCCACTGCTCTCACAGCCCTCCACCCCAACAAATAACTAGAGGCTGTCTGGTACAAATGGTCGCTGTATTTCTGTTAAAAGTGACAGTGACACAGATAAAGCAAAGAACTGACAGGTGGACACAGGTGGGAAAGGGGCGACCGTGCAAAATGGCAACCTAACATAAAAGATGCTGTACTAATAGTCCCTTCCCTCTGAGACAAGTAAGCCCTTGCGCCAGTGTACGGGCAGAGGGAAGATTTCAGCCTTTCAGAAGGGAGAGGAAAAAGGAAGTAAGTTCTAGGTGAGGAGTTGGGGGGGAATCTCATGGCCAGGGTTGTTCTGGGTAATCAGTGTAACCATGGGCAGGTGTGAAAAGGGGGAGTGAAGTGCAGGGCTAGAGTTGCATAAGGGTCCTTTCAGCCTATACCATGCTGCCCCCTCCTCGAGCCCTTCTGGGGGCTGAGCACCTTCCCTAAGACCCTTAGTCTGGCCTCATTTGGGGAGTCCTGCTCTGAGGTGTGTGGTGTGTGGAAGGAGGTGGTGGAGAAGAGGGCCGGATCTAACACACTCATGGGACATCAGCTCTGGGTGGAAGAGGGACACTGAATTGTCTGCCCAAATCCCTAAGACCCTTGGGAGAACAACAGGATGAGATGCTGGGATTGGGGGTTGAGATCTCTACTAGAGACTCCTTTCTTGACCTGACCTTCCCAAGTTCCCACTCCAGCCTGAGGGCGAAGTCCTAGGGCAGCAGGGAACAAACCACCTGCCCTCAGGCATAGGTCAAGTTCACTTTGCCCCTTGACCGGTACCCTGGCCCAGCTTACAAAGATTCCTCACTGATACTAAGAAAATAGATCCATCTGAAAAAGCTTCCTTCCAGCCAAGCCAATGAGGAGCAGTATGGCAGGACCCCTTTCTACCACAACCAGGTTTCCCCCAAGCCGGACAGGACAGCTTCCTGGGAGACCAGTCTTCCTGCTGTGTATTTTCTGCCACAGTTCTGGAGTCCCCCAGGGGTGGGGCAGTGCCTGATGTCTCAGAAGCTGAGTCCTGGTCCTGAGGACCCCAGGGTGCAGAGACCTGACCCCTGGGTCAGAAATCGCTGAGGATGCTGATGTCAGCAAAGTCAGCCCGGTAGCGGTGGGCGTAGAGGCTGAGCAGGAAGGCCCACTTGAAGGCAATGAAGCTCCAGACGCAGGACAGGTAGTAGCTGTTGGGGTCTGTGAGGCCTGCAGGGGAGAGAAGCCCGACTGACTGACTCTAGAGGCCTTGCCCTCTTTCCCAGTCCCCATCCCACAAGTAGGGACCACCCCTCTCCAACCCCCATAGAGGCTGAACCAGTCTGACAGACACGGAATGGGACGCCAAAGGGTTTGCAGGCAGCAAGCAAAGCTCATCAGATGTGTGTATCATCTACTCTGCTTCAGTCACTTGCACCCTAGGCCACTTCCCACCGGCTTTAGCATCCAATTCCCTAGAGGCGGGGGCGGGGCCTTTGGCGCCTTGTGAGTTGCAGCCAGTAGGGGGCGCTCCCACCTCACTGTGGAACTATTAAGCGGCAGGGTGCTTTGTGCGGGAGCATTTCTTGGAATCCTCCCAACCCTAGGGGGTGGGTACTCGTTCAACCCACTGGAACAGTGAGAAAACCCAAGCACAGGTGGTTAGGTGATCTGTCCAGGCCTTGAACGTAAGCAGTGGGACCGGCCGGAGTCCTGGCCCACTGAGCCCCACATTGGCCTCCCCACACCCTCCCCTCCAACACCCATCCTCACTCTGGTGTCCGGTGATGGCCAGCACAAGGAAGGTGCAGAAGGCGGCAATGGAGACAGCCGAGAAGAGGATGCCCACGAAGAAAAAGCCACGCAGCCCCTTGAGCCAGGTCCTCCAGTAATCCTGCAGGTACATCACGTGCGTGACCAGGACCCACAGCGCCAGCACACCTGCCCGACAGACTTGGTCAGAGGGACAGGCGTTGCAGTTCCCCTCTCCTGGCCTCCAGCCAGGGACCCCAGGGCCTTTTAGGTCCGCTAGGCCGTCCTACTTGCATAATAATAGTAAGATAGTGTTGGTCTTTTCAATCGCATTCTCTCATAACATCACTAGGACCTGAATGCAAAAGTAGATAAGAGAATCTGTCTCCTAGTAAGTCACACATTAAAGAGATTGGTAAAAATAAAACCATACCATTCTCTAATTTTTTTGTTTGTTTTGGAAAACATAATTATTTCCACATACACACGCACACATACACAATGTTACTTGTGTTTATTCAACTTTTTTTTTTAAGATTTATTTTCAGAGAGAAGGGCAGGGAGGGAGAAAAAAAGGAGAGAAGCATCAACGTATGGTTGCCTTTCACCTGCCTTTCAATGTTATTTTATTTTATTTTTAAAAAGATTTTATTTATTATTTCCAGAGAGGGGGGAAGGGAGAGAGGCAGAGAGGGAGAGAGACATCAATGTATTGTTGCCTTTCACCTGCCTACGGACCAGGCTGGAGACCTGGCTTGCAACTTGCTTATGTGCCCTGACTGGGGAATTGGACCAGTGACCTTTGGGTTTGCAGGCCGGTGCCTATCCATTGAGCCACCAGCCAGGGCTCAATGTTATTTTATTTTTTAAAAGATTTTATTTATTATTATTTTTAGAGAGAGGGGTAGGGAGAGAGGCAGAGAGGAGCGAGAGAGAGACATCAATGTATGGGTGCCTTTCACTTGCCTCCAGCTACAGATCTGGCTGGAGACCTGGCTGGCAACCTGGTTATGTGCCCTGGCTGGGGAATCGAACCAGCAGCCTTTGGGTCCACGGGCCAGCGGCTTATCCACTGAGCCACCAGCCAGGGCTCAATGTTATTTTAAATGTTACTTTTCAATGCTTAAAGATGTTCTGAGTTTTAATTTCTAATATGGTACATATCGAGAGATAGAACCCGTATAAAATTTTAGGGGGTTTCATACTTTTCAGGAATGTAAAGAGGTCCTGAAGTTGTAAAGTTTGAGGACCAATGAAGACTGTTCTAGGGACTTCCCACTACCTACCCCAAGGGCCACAGATGTGGGAAGCAGTCCTCCCACCCTGATGCCCCTCCACCCGGCCCACAGGGCCCACAACCTCCATATTTCAAGACCTTGATCATGGCCACGCTCCATGTCACTCCCTCCAGTTTGCTGCAAAGGGCAGGCCAGACATCGCCTGCCTTCCCTGGGCCCACCCTCTGGGCCTGGCTGGGCCCTTCCCCTCCAATGCCAGCTGCTGCTCAGCCAATACAATGAGCACCCTCTGTGCCAGGCCGTGCCTGCCCCCC
>PVIW01005252.1:31360-70275 GCA_004026585.1 Noctilio leporinus | reverse complement strand
GTGGTCGGTTATCTGTGGCAAGAAAGAAGAAGGGGAAGTTGGTACAGAGGTGGGGGTGAGAAGCTTTGACTGCATCTATGATATTTTCTTAGGCTGGGTGTGAGTGTAAGGGATATTGTAAAGTCATCCTTTTTTACATGCCCAAAATACTTCAAAACTTTTTTTAAGTTAGGGAAAACAAAAGGCAGAGGGAAGCATCATCATGGAACCATGCTCTGGTTACCAGCTGACAAGTTGTCACAATTCAGGCAGCCTGGCAAGGGACAAAAACCACGAGACTGCAAGCCAGGAAGCCTGGGGCCTGGCACTGCGGTGCCGCTCGTGACCTCTCAGAGCCCTACTGTTTCAAATCCAAAAATGGGCAGGCCCAAAGGTCCCGCCAGCATGGAAACTTGGACTCCAGGTTCCACCCCAGTGAGGGCGCAGCCCCGCCAACTCCTACAGCTTCACGACTGTTTCACCCACCCTCTCCCAGCTCTGCCCCTGCCCATCCCAACCTTCCTTGGGGTCCCTCTACCCCTGAGATCAGGATGAACCCAGACAAGTATCTCTCCCAGCCAAGGCAAAAGTGGGAGCAGGCCAGAGGTGGATAGAGTAGCGGCCCCGAAGCTTCAGCTTACATTTTACGTGATCTGGATTGTGGGCCAGCCACACCTCCCAGAGTCTTCCCCTATCTTCTCCCATGAAGCCCGCTTGTTCATCTGGGGGAGCCATTTGGTTTTGTGAAGGGTCCTAAGAAGGAGACTTATTGTCACTGAGTGTATATGAGGGACCTGTGCACTCAGTGACACTGGGCACCTGTCTGGGATAGCCCCATTTGCTCTCTGCCTCCTTAATATGCCACGGAGGAGCTGGAGGAGCTGAGCTTTAAGATCCTTTGCCACTCAGATGCTAGAAGCTAGTTCAGGAGAAAAATAAGGAGGTCAGAGCAATGCCTCTATGACTCAGCAATTTCTGGGTTAGGAAATGCTGAAATAGGGACCTATGGAAATGCCTCTCTTAGTCCACTGGCCATGCTCCAGCAGTGCCCCCCAAAACACGCACCCCCACATACACCCATGTACCGAAAAGGGCTGAGCAGGAGGAAGAGGAAGGTGGCTATCATGGGTGTTTCAGGTCCCCGTTCTTCCTTATAAGCAGGTAACCTTCCCTGCCCCTCACTCCCCCTGCACATAGGCCTCACCTCCAAGAAACACAAACCAAGTCTGCAAGCAGGTCCATTCTCACCCACCCTGGCTCTCACCACTGTCTGTGCAACAGAGACCTCTCCCACCAACTCCACCCAAAGGTGCTCAGTGAAGGAGCAGGAGCCCCGCACTGGTCCCCTCAAGCAGGAGGCAATTGTTTCTCAGCCCTGCTCCCTTCCCTAGGATAGTCTGGGTGCTAGGAAGCCTGGTTTGCACAATTCAGGATAGAATGGACAGGTCCCCAGGCCCACCCACTTGCAGGTCCATGCCAGACCTCAACCCTCACTCCATCCAGCTGCTCCACTCAGGGCTCAGAGACAACAGGCAAGTGAAAGTGTCCCCAGCAGCTTGGTTGGAGGTGAGGAGACAGGAGGAACCCATGGGAGCTCAGAGGAAAATGCGGACCAGGGGAACACTGGGACCGGATACCCCTGCCCTCCACTCTACCCCACTGAAAAGCAAGGCCCAGAGACCAGGTGCTCCTCTTGCTTGTAGCTCAGTTCTGGTGTGAAGAAGACAGAGCATTTAGACTCCTGGGGCAACTTTTTTGTTCTTTTTCTCTTTCCCTGTCTGCTAGATATAGAGCAAGAGTGTGTTTCCCTAGGGTTCCCACAGCAAAATTATTTCTTCTGCAACTGCTTTCCTCCAAGCCTCTTCTTCCCAGATACTACCAGGACAGGAGAGAGCAGGACGCCACCCGTGAACACTCTTTCTGCTGGACCCAGGGCTTACCCTGCCCAGAAACCAGCACCCCCACCAGCCACTGTGTGGGACTCAGGGACAAGGAACACATTAGGGCTGACTTCTTGGTGACTCAGCAGTTTGTGATCTAAAAAAATGCCAAGTCAGAAGTGGGTGCTCACAAGGCAGTAAATCCTCTAATACTTCACCCCCAAAAGAGGAAGAAGTCTGGCTACAGACTCAGAGCCCACTCAGGGTGGAGAGGGCACGTGCGTAGGCTTGGCCTGGCCTGGCCTGGGAAGCCCTCCCTTGCCCCACCGCAACACCAGCACCAGCAGCACCACCAGGCAGCTGTGGCTCGTCCACGGCCACCTCCTGGTGTCCAAGACCCTGCTCCAGCTGGTTCCCGCCCTTGTGCCTCTCCCTGCAGGCAACTCCACAGCTGGCCTGCCTCAGAGGGACAGGGGACAGAATTTGGGTCAGAGGAAAACCCTAGGACTCCCTGGGGCATAAGCCAGGGGGCCTACCTCATGGCCCTCCAACAGGCAGCTGTGAGATGAATGAGAGAGGACATAAAATTGTCTGGGGGTGTCTCTGAGATCACCTCCCTCATTGGCATCTCCTCCAACTCCTTAGAGATAAGGAAACTGAGGCTCAGGAGGAATGGATGTGCGCAAGGTCACCCAGCTAGCTAGGGCTCACTGCATTAGGCCAGACTCTGATCTCAGGGATAGCCCTTGCTCCTCAGCCCCAACCAGCCCCTCATCTCAGGTCTTATCAGGGCAACCACAGGGCCTGGCCTGAAGATACCACCTTTCTGAGGGGAAAGCATCCAGGCAGATAAGAAACACGAAAAAGTTGTAAGGAGAAGAGAACCAGGAGAAACAGGGTAGATGGTGACGGTGCAGGAGTCTGTAGATAGGTGAGCAGAGGTGGTTTGGCTGCCCTCAGGGAGGACAGAAAGCCACAGGTGGTGGGACACCCAGGCAGGCACAAGAACACCCCCCTCCTTCCTTGGCAACTCCCCAGAGCTCCGCTTGGCACTGCTTAGCCTGTGGCTGCATAAGCCCCATGTATTCTTAAAAGGCAGAACGCTCACCTCCCATTCCCTCTCTACCCGGATGGCTCTCAGTAAGCCCAGGGGCAGTGAGTAAATATGTCATTAGTCCATTTCAAGCTCTTTGGGCAGAAGGTTTAGGTAATGGAATAAGATCATCGTATGTAAAAGCATTATCCTTACATGTATTTCCCCGCCAAAGTTCCTTGCCCGCACATACTATTCCATGTCACCAGGGCAAGCTGTTTACTTACTCTAAGCCTCAATTTAAGCCTTATCTGTAACATGGGCCCAATAATAATGCCTATGTAATAGGACTAAGAATTAAATGGCATAATGGAGGCAGATTACTTAACACAGTGCATGGCACATAGAAAGCATTTTTTAAAAGTTGGCAAGTAGAAAAAAATATGTTTCATCTTCACACCAGTTTTACAACAGAGAGGTTAATGAAATGCCCAAAGGGTGCACAGCCAGTACAGATCACTTGTTGGGGCTGGGCTTCCATCTGGGCACTGCTGTTCTCCCTCGGATCCTTGCCTCCCCTTCCCTCCTCCAGGCACAGAAGGGGTGGCCAGGGGCGGGGGTAGCAGAATTGGTAGAGGAGCCACATCAAGAGGGTGGCAGAGACCCCAACGGGGTGGAAACAAAATGTCCAGTTCCATCAGGTCCCTAGCGTACTCCTTCAGGTCGCCCCTGAGGACTCTGTTGGGGTGCGGTCCACAATAGGAGGCAGGTGGGCTTCCCAGGCACCCCAGCTATCCCTTCCACTCTCCCCTCCTCTGCCCTCACCCAGCCCCCAAGGAAGGGGCTTTGAGAAGCGGGACCCTCCAGAAAAGGTGTGTGCGTGTTTGGGGGTTTTCACGATGGCCCAGTGATAGCCCTGTGACGGGGTTGGCAAGCGAGGCGGGCGCGGAGGGAGGAGGTTGGCATAGGGCAGCGGGCGGCTGCGGCCCCGCAGGCGGGTGCCTACCTCGGAAGCCAGACGTCGGCATCCGGGGTCGTGCCTGGGCTCCGGGCATCGGGTGCCAGTGGCACCCGGAGAACGCTTGGGCCCCGAGAGGCTCGCGTTGCTAACCGATGTTTTTGGGTAAACACCCACCCGCTCCCCGGGGAAACGCTGCCCGTGGAGAGCCTCGGGAGCAGAGCGCCTCTCCGTGCCACGGCAACCCGGCCCCAGCGTCCCCCAGCGCCCTCGGGGTACCTGCGAGTCCGCCCATAGCCGCTGTCGCCGGCTGGCTGTAGACCACGGTCCAGACGAGGAAGATGGAAAAGCCGGCCACGGAGCTGAGGCCGGAGTAGGTGGCGCGGAGGCCGAGCTGCAGGCGAGACGGCGCCATGGGCTGCGGGTGCCAGGCGAGAAGACGAGCGCAGCAGAGAGTCACAGGTGCAGGGCCCGGATTCGGAGCCGAAGCCGGGAGCCGCCGCCGCCGCCGCCGGGTGCTCCGCCCAGGCCCGCCCCCCGCCCCGTCAACACAGCGCCCTCCCCGGCCGGAGGCCGCCCGCTCCCGGAGCCGCAGACCGCGAGTCCGGAGTTCGGCAGTGCAAGGTGGCTGGGCTTTCTGCTCCACAGCGGGGATGCTGTTAAAAAGGCAGATCCCGGACTGTCCTGCAATCTACCCTAACAGGATATTTGGACTTCACCGGGCGCAGCAGTACATGTTTATAGAAGCCTGCTGCAGTGACTGCTTTTAAAATGTGATCTCTGAATAGGCGACACATTATCGTTTGAAATTGGAGATGTAGCTCTGGCTGGTGGCTCAGTAGAAAGGTGCCGGCCTGCGAACCCAAATGTCCTTGGTTCGATTCCCAGCCAGGATACATAACCAGATTGCAAGCCAGGTCTCCAGCCAGGTCCCTAGCTGGAGGCAGGTGAAAGGCAACCATACAGTGATGTTTCTCTTCCTCTCTGCTTCCCTCCCTTTCCTTCTCTCTAAAAATAACAAATGAAATCTTCTTTAAAAATTGGAGATTTAGATTGCAAAAATGGCGGAGGGAGAGCAACGAAAAAAGATCCCTTTGGTTCCAGAAAATCTCCTGAAAAAGAGGAAAGCTTATCAGGCCCTCAAGGCCACCCAGGCAAAGCAGGCACTTTTGGAAAAGAAGGAGCAGAGGAAAGGAAAAGACATCAGGTTTAAGCGGCTAGAATGGTTCCTACATGATGCCTGGCGGCCAAAGCGTGACAAGGTACGCCTCAGAGGACTGGAAGTGAAACCTCATGGTTTGGAAGTGCCACATGAACATTCCTTGGCCTCTGTTGTACGCATCCAGAGGATTAATGGAGTAAGTGTAATGGTACAGAGGACCATTGCAAGGCTTCGCCTGAAGAAGATTTTTTTTTTTTTTTAAAGATTTTATTTCATTATTTTTTAGAAAGAGGGGAAGGGAGAGAGGCAGAGAGGGAGAGAGACATCAATGTATGGTTGCATTTCACCTGCCTCCAGCCACAGACCTGACTGGAGACCTGGTTTGCAACCTGGTTATGTGCCCTGGCTGGGGAATCGAACCTGCGACCTTTGGGTTCACAGGCCGGCGCCTTAACCACTGTGCTACCAGCCAGGTGCTGAAGAAGATTTTTAGTGGTGTCTTTGTCCCCCGAACCATAAAAACGCTGCGTACAGTGGAACCTTATGTGACCTGGGGATTTCCAAATCTGAAGTCTGTCCGGGAACTCATCTTGAAAGGTGGACAAGCCAAGGTCAAGAATAAAATCATCCCTTTGACAGACAATACAGTGATTGAGGAGCACCTGGGGAAGTATGGTGTCATTTGCTTAGAAGACCTCATTTATGAAATTGCCTTCCCCGGGAAGAACTTCCAGGTGATCTCAGGGTTCTTATGCCCTTTCCAGCTCTCTGTGGCCCCTCACGCTACCAAAAATAGAGTAGGCTTCCTCAAGGAGATGGGCTTACCTGGCTTTTGAGGTGAACGCATCAATCGGCTCATCCGACAGCTGAACTAAACCCAGAGTACCTGAAAGCACAATGCCTTGAAAGCATGTGTTTTTGGTTTTTTTGGAATTATCCAGCGTCTTCAAAGAAGATTATTTTCTGCTATATCTTAAGGAATTAGAGGTGAAGAGGCAGTGAAAAGATGGTGATATTCCTGCAGACACTTCTCATCACAGCCCAATTCCAAAGGAAAGAATGGTCCAGTGTGTTCCACATTGGGCATGGCTGCCACCTTTGAAAAATCAGCAAAGGACTCATGCCATGCAGGAGGGGTCCTCCTTTGTCCCATCTTCTGTCCAGGGCTTTAATGTTGAATGGATACCCAAGCATGAAGACCAAGCCCAGAGGCATACTTGAATCTGAGGGTTCCTAAGGTCTTGTTTTGGAAAGAACCTGAAATACATTTAGAAGAGCACAGAAAAAAAAAAAAAAAATGGAGATTTAAATGTCTTGTTGAAAATTAAGGACCATTCAAGTACACAATGAGTAGGATGCCTTCCACCCTGTCCCTCTCAGCCAGGTCCCTTCCAGACTTTCTTGAAGTACCCTCAGAGGGTACTTCACACTGAAGTTTGAGAATCCTTGCCACCATCACCTTCTAACCTTAACTACCTGACCCTTACCAATAGTCCCACTTTCCTTTCATCCTCTCAAGCCTCCTTTCCCCCAACCCATCCCCAATCCCCTCCACTCTCAGAACGAGACAATTCTAATGAGTGGAAAGTCTTGCAAGAATATATTGAGCTCCCAATGTTGATCCGGCTTCCTGCCTAGAGCTAGGAGGGAAATCCTGATCTAACACAGAGCCCTGAAAGCCCTAGAATCTAGCCGGACACATAATAGTCCTTAACAAATGTTTCTTGAATAAATGAATGTGAGTGAATAAAGGTAAGCATTAAATATTATGCACATGAGTAAAGGTAAGTGTTAAATAATCATGCCCATGAAATCTAGGCAGAGCATGATTAATTCACTGCCAAACCAGTGATGTAAACCAGTGTAAATAAACCCCATTGTCTCATTTCAGAATAAGCCTGGGAGCTACTTAAAAAAGAAAAAAACCCAGACTGTGCTCCTAGCCCATTATATCTGAATATTGGAAGAATACGTGTATACATTTTAACGTGGTGAACTCAGAACTCAGTCCTCCTCTGGGGGCCGCTGGTGTAGAAAGTTAGGGCTGCATGTTCAGAGGTGGGAGCCCCAAGTTCCAGAGCACACTGCCATGGATGGCTTTAGAGCTGGTGGGCTGGGATAACACCCCAGGCAGCACACCAGGGAACATGTGCACGGACAGCATGGATGCAAGAAATAACATGTCAGGCTGGGAATCTGTAAGTAGTTTGTGGTCTGTGGGTGGGGCGGTAGGTTTTGTATTTAGAAATGTTCTGAACATAAAGGGCTTTGAGTGTTCTGATAGAAGGCTGTCCCGCTCCCTATGGAGCCAGGAGAGGGAAGAAAGTAGCAGCTCTGTGTTCTAGAAATGTGGCCAGGGTAATAGTGAGAGGACTAGAAAGCAGAGAGACAAGTCCTTTACCTCCCCATGCTTTAGTTATCCCACCTGTAAGGTGGGGAAAGCAGTGATAGCTACTTCAAGTGTTGTGTGAAAACTGTTGCTTAGAACAGTAACTAGCACATAGTAGGTGCTCAGTAAATATACACAAGCGTGATTAGTAGCAGCAGAACAGCTGCCATGACAAGAGATAATGAGGGGAGTCTGAGAGGTGCGTCAAGCTGAGGCAGGGAGAACAGAAACAAGGGAGCTGATTCAGGAGATACTTAAGCTATTTGAACCTTAAAGGTCAGGTAGTAATTAATTAGCTTGGTAGACAGGAAGGAGGAGAGCAAAAATATTATGAGTGGACATATTAGGAGTATTAGAGAGGAGGAAGCAAACCTGTTATGCTGGAGCATGAAATTGTGCAAGAAAATAATGAGGGAATAGTTATGTAATAGTAGCTTGGGCCTAGGTTGTACAAGAAGGTTATGAGGAGACTGAAACTTTTTCTTAACTGCGAGAAGTTCTCCTTAACTGTTGAAGGATTTTATAATCAGATAGGGTTACCACCTACTCTGTGACCTTGAGACCCTAATTCAATAGAACTTTCTTCCAAGAGAAAAGTTTTTCTATTATCTGTGCTCTCCAAAATGGTAGTAGTCACATGTGGCTATCAAGTAATTGATATGTGGCTAGCAGAACTTTGAATTGTTTTTAATTTTAATTAAAATAACCACACATAGCTAGTGGCTATTGTATTAGCACGGGAAACTCTCAGAGCCCCTGTTGCCCCATATTTCCAATGAGAATGATGATGATACCCCATAGGCTTGTTATAATGGTTAAGGTATATTGAGATTCTGCCGTTAAAGCACTCGTTGCAGTAACTCAGCACGTTTTTGCTGCTGCTGTTGAAATTGTTACTATTGTTATTACTGAACAGGAGTTGCATGGCATAAGCCATGCCTTAGGAAAATTAGACGGTGGTATCCAGGTTAGATTTGATGGAAAGAAAACTGTAGAAGACAAAGCATTCACAAGGCTCCTTCAATGGCAGGGTGTGAGTTAGTTGAGATCTTACCTGGAGAAAGGACATGAGAAGGGAAAGAATGGAAAGATTATGGAGTTACAAGCACATAGGTGTGCACCCCGTATACTTCTTCCCATTTCAGCTTCCTTTCCAAGGTACTTCCAGAAAGCATACTCCCATCCCAACCCAAATCAGGTACCACTGCCCACCCTACACCCCCAATACAGGCTGCTAGTGCACACTGATAACAGCTCTTCTTCAGGCACATGACCTCCTAAATTTGAACTTTGAGCACTTCCCAGACTCCTTGCAGTTCAATTGATGCTATGGGGTCAAGTTATGAGCGATGGGATCAAAATAGAAGCAAGGTGCACCATTACCAGGAGGGATCCATAAAAATCTCCCATACACCCTTCATTCCTTCTTTCTATTCTATGATGATTTTAGAGGCCGAATGTTGAAGACAGCAGTGTCAAATGATGTTCATTGAATGAAAGAATGAATGAGTGAAGCAGAAACACCCCTTCCATCCCCTGACCCTCATTGGACTGTAGCATGAGTGAGAAATGCACCTGCTGAGACTTCAGGGCTGTTTGTTACAGCTAACTTTATTACCTCAACACACCACTCTCCTTCCACTTCAGCTCATGTAAACATATCCTATATGGCTAACCTGACTGAACTATTAATCCCTCTGAAGTGACTTTTGAATTGGGCCCCACCAATATTAAGACCGATTCCTAATTCCCACCCTCAGGGACCTGGCCTCCTAAGCCCTTCTTTCTCATTCCCCCAAAGTAGGCACATTCCAGACACCTATCTTCTCCTACAGGGTTGCGGCAAGGTTTTCCCCACTAAGCTATATTCCTTCCAGTTGATTAGATTTGTCAGGGCTCCTTAATCCCCACCCAGCAGGATGTCATCTGGGGCATGTCCTTGTTTTCTATGGCTCCAACCCCAAACCTAGGTGTCATTACTGAGTCCTCCCTTTCCTTCACCCCCTACATCCAATTTATTAACAAGTACAGTTTGGTTTCCCCTGTCCTTTCCTTCTATCCCCCTGCCACCACCCTAGTCACCATCATCATCTCCTGTGCCCCCTGCCACAGCCTTGTAACTGGCCTTCCTCTGCTCATTCCTTCCCCTCCAACGCATTCTCCACCCAGTAGCTAGTGTGATCTCTAAAAATAACAGTCCCATCCTGGCTGGTGGCACAGTGGATAAGGCTACGGCCTGAGAACCCAAAGGTCTCTGGTTCAGTTCCCCAGCCAGGGCACGTAACCAGGTTGCAAGCCAGGTCTCCAGCCAGGTCTGTGGCTGGAGGCAGGTGAAATGCAACTATACATTGATGTTTCTCTCTCTATCTGCCTCTCTCCCTTCCCTGCCCTCTAAAAATAATAAATAGAATCTTTTAAAACTAAATAAATAAAATAAGTGTAAAAGTAACAGTCCCTCCAATAGCTTCCCACAGCAATTAGGGTGAACTGATCAGGACCACCCCCAACCCCACCAGCCCTGTTCATTTCACTTGCAGCACGCTGGGCTTTCTGTTTCTCAAAATGTACCATGCTTGCTCCTGCCTTGGAGTCTTTGTAATTTGTGCCTGGAAAGCTCTTCTCTGAGCGCTCGTAAGATCGATGGCTCACCACTCTGGTCTTGGCTCAAATGTCCCCTCCTCAGAGAGGCAACCCTGTTTTAATTTAGAGTACGATCCCTCATCTGATTTATTTTCCATAGCACTTATACTATGTGAAATTGTCTGGTTTTTGTTTATCCTTTCCATTCACACCCTTGCCACCCCATCAGAATATAACCTCCATGAGGGCAGGGGCTTTATCTGTTAGGGCCCAACTTCTCTTGGTTTGTCCACGGCTGTGCTGGTTTTACCACTGAAAGTCCCGCTTCCTAGAAAACCCATCAGTCTAGGGAAAACCATGATGGTTAGTCACTCAGTTTCCTGACTTGATCACTTCTGCATTCCCAGTACCTAATTTAATGCCAGGTGCATAGATTGAATTCAATAAATATTTGTACAATGAAGCAAGAAAAAGGGCTGGCTGTCCAAAAATAATTACTTAATCCTGGCTCTAGGGGGCAGCCTTCCCCAGCCTTGTGCGTTAAGACACAGCTCTGCAAAGTTGAGCTAAAATCTCCTTTGCATGAATTTAGGTGTTGAGTTCTACCTAAATTCTCCCCAGACCTTACATGGTCCCTATGCCACCCCCACCCTTGTGGAGTTCAAGGTTGTGGCTCTTGTCAAGGCAGACCGAGGCTGTGACCAACAAGAGGTGGAAACCCTGCCCCCACCCCACGTTCGCCCCCCTCCTGCAGCTTTATCCTCCTGAGGTCAGGCTTGCAGACCACAGAGCAGAAAAAGACTGTTTTAGAGAAGAGAGCAGGTGGCTCTCTGCAGGGAGGAACTGGCCTCACCATGAGCATCTCAGATGCTCAGGCGGCAGGAAGGCATCCTGAATTGGAGGCTCAGGTCCAGAGGGTCACTTTGGCTCCCCAGGGCTGTGGCTGCCTTCTGACCCTAAAAGGGGATGATATCTTCACTCTTCAAGGCCAGAGTGAAACTGCTCAGCGTCTGTCTGGCTTCTCACTGAGACCCACTTCCTCTGCCTGCCCACTCACAGTCAGGAAGTCCACGGCAGGATGCTGAATGAGAAGATGCTGGGTGGAAGCAACAGGTCTCAGCTCTCAAGAGTTTCATGAGTATCTGGGGCAGGGTGAGAAGCATCCAGGTGGGGAGAGGGGAAACCCGTGTTATCACAGCTGCAGTAGCGTTTGAGAGGGCAGTATGGAGGCGCCCCGGCCTGCCACTTGCACTGGTGTTCTCTGGAGACTTCCATGTCCTGATCTGAAACCCCAACCGAGGTACTTATTCCAACTCTCTTTTCCTTTTCACTGTGTGGCTGGTGTTGGGTGAGGGGAAGGGGAAGAGAGACAGAAGGAGAGAGGCCAACTCTGCGATTAAGCTCTACGCATGACCTCGCATATGGTGCAGAGAGGAAGGAGAGAATACTAAGGTTGAGGGCAGGAGGGGTGGGCTCTCACTCTGCCTAAAGGACAAAGCCTGGCACAGGGATTAGTATATATTTGTTTTTAGATTTGAATTTGGGATTTTATATATTTTTAAAATATTTTATTTATTTATTCTTAGAGACAGGGGGAGTGAAAAACAGGGAGAGAAACATCAATGTGTGGCTGCCTCTTTCACGCCCTCGACTGGGGACCTGCCCTGCAACCCGGCACTGGGAATCAAACCAGTGACCCTTCACTTCACAGGCTGGCACTCAATCCACGGAGCCACACCAGCCAGGACAGCACTTGATTTATTGAGTGAGAAAGTTAACCACAGAGCTTAGTCAATACACATGGATCCTCCTCTAGTCCCACTGCAAGAGTGCTGGGTGAAGTAAAGGGACTAGAAATAAGGCTGTCATCTATGCTCCATCCAGGGCAGGGGACTCAAGAGTAATACCTTAGAGAGGTTCAAGTGGCCACATCTGAGGTGCTTCCAGGAGAAGGAGGAGGTTAGACAGAGACTAAGGCATGGAGGTTGGTCAAGAACTGTGCGTAAAGGTACTAGGAAGAAAGACAGATGGGGGCAGGGGCATAAGGGAGGTGAAAAGGACCCATGGCAGGAGAGGGGAACTTAGTTTACCTATTTACTCAAGAAGCCTTTCTCGAGGGCCTCCTGTGTCCTAGGACCTGACTACTTGAAGCACGGCCCGTTCCTTCCCCTGGAAACTTATACTCTTGGAGGAGATTTAACAGTGATTTAATTTCAGTTGTGGTGAGTGCCAAGCATTGGGTGGGGAACTAGGGAGACCCCTGGCACAAGCTGGCTCTATCCAGGAAGAAGATCAGGCTGGGGTCACAGCCGCTGCCTTGGCGCATCTTCGGCCAACAGCTAAGGCCTGAGGAGCCTGCACCTGGGGACAGCAGAGGCCTTGGGAAGATTCAACGGGGATTCAGGCCTTCCAAAGCCTCTGCTAGGAGGGCAGCCAACAGCAGGAAGGGCTTCCCAGAGGCCTGGGTTGGGACTTCTGACATGTGAGCAGCAGGTGCTGCCTCTCCTCAGGGAAGGAAAAACACACCTGAGAACTGCAGGCTTTCCTCTCTTTTCCATTTCCCTCTCTGGACCCCATTTTTCTACACATCCCCCTCTGGACCCCATCTTCCCTGCTTTCCCTGGGCTTTCACAGGGTCCTTTCTGGAGGGAGGAAATGGGCAGCGGGTCTGGGGCCGGGAAGTCTTTGAATGTTCTGCTTCCTCTGTGGCCCCGGCACTTCCTGAGTGGGGTTTGCGGGCAGGATGAGGGTCTGCCCTGATGCTGGGAAAGGGCCTCTCTCCCTGAAGTGCTGTCCTGTGCCCCCTTTCCAGCCAGTGCTCTGGATCCAGACAGAACAGGGTATCTATGAGCAGGGGCCGGGGTTCTGCTAGGACCCCTCTCAGACCCCTGTAGCTGCCTGGCAAGTCTCTGAAACTTGCAGGCTGAGCGGGGAGAGTTTGAGTCCTGAGCAAAGGCTGCCCAGGACAGGCTGGAAGATGTGAGTGAGTCTGAGGTTTGGAAAGGCCTGGAAGGGGAAGAGGGAGGAGGGAGGAGGGAGGAGGCAGCGCAGGTGGCTGGGGAGTGGTGTAGTTGGGGGAAGGCTGGTGCAGACCAGAAGCTGGGATACGGGTGCAGGAGTGAGGGAATAGGACACTCCAAGCCTGAGAAAAAGTGGCCGCAACCAGACTAGAGCCACCATTTTAGAAGAGTGACCACTCAAGGTCAGAAGCAGTGTCTCCTGGGCATTTGGAACACACTCGTGCACACACACACCTTGGAAAGCAGCAGCGGGTGGGAGATTTCAGCGTCTAATTTATGCACACTTATGTAACACTGAATCTGCCTGGTAGGCAGGCCTATTCCCCTTCCTTTAGCACAGCTCCAAACCTGGCCCCGCCTGCTCTGCAGCTTTCCCCCCTCTCCTTACCCTATCTCCACCCCCATCACCACCACAGTCCTGCTCAACAATTGTCTCCTTACCTCTCTCACACGTGGCTAGTTGGAGCACCAGCCAGAAGAATGTGCCCCCTGGAAAGCGTGGGGTCTATGCTCTTGCCTTGGCCATCTCCCCACTGGTCCCCAGCCCCGTCTGGCCCTCATGAACCTCCTTCTAGCTTGCTTACCTCCCCGATCTGGAGAAGGCAGGAGCCTGCCTCTCCCCTACTTTCCTGCTCTACCACTTGTCGTAAGTGTCTCCTGAGTGACTGGCTGCAGCCTGCTAGTACTGGGGAGGTTTGGCTCAGTGCCCATCAGCGTTCCAGCTCCCTGTCTCTGCCCCCCACCCCAGGAATGGGCAGGGAGGAGGTGGGAGAAGTGAATTGGAACCACCCTTGGGGACAGAAGCCTGGGCAAGCATCATGGGGCCTTGAACCTTCTTCCAGAGCCATGATGGTACCTGTCTTCTCCTCTCAACCCCTTTTCACGTTGACCAACCATGGTTAAGGTGGAGTCCTAGGGATGCGATGCTGAAGGAGGCTTCAGTGGCCAAGGTACCAGGCAGGGCCCTTACACCCTACCCTGTCTCTCCGAGTTGGCCCTTTCTGCAGGAAGCCTGGCCTACTGCAGGCTTGTTAGTTAAAACTTCCTCCAGCCTCTCACTCTCCATTCCACCAATCACCCTCAGGTGGCATAGCTGTGTCTGTGAGCAAAGTTTGCACACCAGACAAAAGGAGGAAAGAGTAGGAGACACAAGAGCAAGGAGGGAGGGAACTGGAATGAAATGCCGTGAAAATGAACTGAAAGATCACTCCCCATCCCTCCCACCCTGCTTGGGTGTAGGCCCTTCAGTGCGTACCAGCTGACTTCCCACAGTTCCCATTCATTTCATTTCCAGCCATAATCATTAAGCACATACTTTCCGCCAGACACTGTGCTGGGTAGGGAGGCCCAATCAGATTGGCGTGTTAGAGAGATAGAAAATTCCACAAGACTGTGTGGTGTGGAAGCCTGGTATCTGCTCAGCTAGATCTTCAGTGCACAGCAGAGTTCCTGGTGCATGCAGTAAATGTTGTGGACTGAATTAAAGATTTCTGTGGCATTACACTGGAAGGGTAGGGAAGGCAAGGGTGAGTGTAGTGACCAGGGAGGTGGAACAGAATCACGGTGAAGAGTGCGGGTTCTGCAGTCAGATTGCCTGAGTCTGGCTGTGCCCAATTCAATGTGTGACATTGGGAAAGTTACTCCACCTCTCTGAGCCTCGGTATCCTCATTTGCAAATGTGGATTTTTCTGAGGATTAAAAGGTGATGTCTATAAAACGGCAAACATAGTGCTCTGTGTTTGGTAAGTGCTGGAACAGACCATCAGTGGACTAGAGCAGGTGGAATGAGGATGAGACATAATGGATAGGTGCAACAGGTTATTCATTGGTTGAATCAACCAGACTTGGTGGCTGACTGGGTGTGGGCAAAGGAGGGAATGAGGTTCTTTCCTTAAGGGGTGATGAGGCTCCTAGAGTAGGGAGTTGAGAGGGACAGGGCAGGAGGAAGGGCAGGTGGGTGGGAAGGGAGTTTTAGACCCACTTAGAGAAAGGGACCTGTGAAAGTCCAGGAAGTTGAGGGCTCTGCTAGGGTACAGCTCAGCAAAGAGGCCTGGGTGGAAGGAATACAGCCCAGAATCAAAGCCAGGGGCTGAAAAGCCCTCCTTACCCATTCACCCTCCTCGCTATTCCTTGAGAGCTTCTGCTGCCCCCTGCCCCCTGAAGGGAATGGGGCAAAATGCTTGTGTGGGTGCATCAAGGGGCCCTGCCCTTCAGCTCCCATCATCTGCCTGCTCCTTCCCCACTCTGCAGCCTGTGTGTACCCAGGCACGGGGGAAATTATTCTGGATGCGGACTTTTCCCCCTTGGTGGGATCTGTCGGTATATTTGAGAGGCAGGATTGCAGGGTGGTAAAGCACACAGACTCTAACTGCGTGGGTAGAATCATTTGCTGCTCCACATCTTTCTGGTCATGGGACCTTGGGAACATCATTTGACCTTTTCGTGTCTCAGTTTCCTTATCTCTAAAGCGAGGTATTAATAATGCCTATCTCATAATTGTTGCAATGACTAAATCGGTGAATGTGCGTATGTAAAGTATCAAGAACAGGGTGCCTGCATGTTAACTTGTTATTATTATTTACCTAACACACCTGCCAGGCATCTAATGATAGTCAGAGCAGGGTGGAGGCTACATGGGGACATGGCATACTTGTACCCAAGACGACTCACCATCTGGCTTGGGATGTCTCCCTCAGACACACTAACCCAGTCCCCTGCCCCCTCTAGGCCTCAGCTCAATCAAACAGCCACTGAGTAGTCATTCCACTGGCCAGCCCCTCCCAGGAATCCTGAGACATAAAAACCTGCTCCATCATCTGCCTTGGCGAGTGACAGAGGGCTTTGCCTGCCAGTTATAAGAACAAGACCAGTGGAAGGTCCATGCTGATGATCTCCCCTGGCTACCAGTGAACAGGTAATCACCAGGCTGTCTTCTTGGTCTCCCAGGGAGGAGGGATGAAAAAGAGATGTGGTGGTGGGGGGGAGGCAAGAAAAGGGTAGTGTTGGGGGGGAACATAGATGAGGGAGAATGGGTTTGGCACACTTTCATTTTCACCGATTCGAATATCTTTAAATCCTTGCACCCCATCTCTCACTTTCCCTTTCCTTAGCTTCCTCTCTTGGATACATTGTCCAGATTAGAAGAATGAACATGATGCAGGCACAATACAGCATAGCATGGGGTTGAGGGAAGCCAGGCAACCTGAGTTTAAGCCCCAGTTCCATTATTTACCAGCTGCATGGCCTCAACGACTTACTTAGTATCTCCAAGCCTCAGTTTCCCCATCTGCAAAGTGAGAATAACAGCAGCACTACTGTGGCAGAGACTACCTACAAGCGAAACACTTGAAACCCTGCCAGGCACTTGCACGCTATTGTGGCCGGCTGAGAGGTCCATAGGAGCAGATGTCTAGCCTCACTCCCCAGGTCCTTTGCCACCCGCATAAAGTAGTCTGAATAGTATACAGACTCCACTGACAGTCTCTGGAAACTCCCCTGCAAGAGCTTCTAGACCAGCTCACTGGCCACAGCAACTTGAAACTTCAACTCACTCCTCCACACCGAATCCCCCTGGACAACCTTCTCCAAGCACACCAGTGACCCCAGCCTGCCATCCCTTCCTGCCAATATTATCTGAGCTGTTCTTCCTTCTTCCAGATTCCCAGACCTTGGATAGGGGGATTTGGGCTCCAGCCCATACTCATCCATAGCCCCCTCTTCTGTGGAGGGGCATTTAAACCTCACCATGGTTTCTCAAAGTGTGCACACAGCAGAGAGAACCTCAGGGTGTTTGTTCGAAATATGGATTTTCCATTTCATAACCAATAGGACTGAATATGAATTTGGGGGCTGGAACTTGCGTTTTGATAAGCTCCTGGGAGCTTATCACAAAACTAGCAGCCCCACCCCAGCTCCAAGAAAACAATCATGGGTGGAAGACAGGGGCTCCGTGTTTTCCCCCAGCCCAGGCGAAAGAGACAGAGATGGGGGCAAGAGGGAGCAAGGATTAGAAAGCCGGAGGCGGGGCTTGCACCTCTTTCTAGAACCCTCATTAACTGAGCAATTACACGACTCTGTGAACAGGACGGTGGTGGAAACTGAGGCCCAAAGAGGGAACAAGCCTTGGTACAAAGCCTGCACAGGCCTTGGCCATCCCGGACAAGGCCTCCTTGCTGACGGCCGCCTGGGAGCGCGGTGGGGGGCGTGGCCCTCCAAAATCCCCTTTTCTAGAAGCTCAGCCACAGCTTCATCCATCCCAGAGCGCAGTCCTCCTCTCCAGCCTCAACTTCCAACCGCGCCTGGTGTGCGCACGTAGGGCGGGGAGCGCAGCAGCGGGAGGCTGGGCAACGGGGTTCCCCACCGGAAAGCAGCCCAATCCCTCTACCAGGCTGTCCGAGACCCTGAACCAACACAGGAGGTTGGACGCCCCAGCCGGGAAGCGCGGGAAGCGGCCTCAGCCCGGATTTCCCTCCCGGGTGGGGCCACAATGACTCACCCCTCCTCCCCCTTCCCCTGGTTTCCTTGTTTGCATTTCTCTTCCAGGCCACGTGGCGGCCGGTGCAGCCTCTCCCCGCCCCTGCTTGGTCACCTGGGCCTGGCGGCCTCGGCCCCCACCCGGGCCGTCCTGCCCCCTGGGGTTTCTCCGGCCTCTGGCTCCTGCGTACTCTGCATATCCCAGAGTCCGGTCTCCACTCCAGCCATGCCCGCCCAGTCCCACGAGCTCCCGGGCTGTAACGCCGGGGCGCCTCTACCCCGCCCCTAAGCCCATCCGGGAGGGGAAGAGGGCGGGCAGCGCAGGGGGTGTGACAGCTCCCGCCCGGACCGGTGCCAGCTGCAGCCTCGCTTCAGTGCCCTGTGCCAGCTGGCTCTTTCGTCTGGGACAGAGGCAGAGGTTCGGGGCTCCTGTCGCTGAGGGGGGATCCCCCCCATGCCCTCCGCCGTCTTACCCACCCAAGAGGAGCCTCTCCTCCCAGCGTTGCCTCTGCTGCTCTGGCAGGCGGTTCAGTTAGGAATTGGCCCTGGTCACTGCGCCTGGGACTTAGAAACCTCACCCCCTCCAAGATCCTCCTATCCGAGCTGGACAGGGCTCCCTGGGGGTCCCCTCAGCCTTTTGCTAGAGGCTGCACGGCTGGGCGAGCTTGAGAAGGAACATGAAGGTGGGTAAGGTGGGGGCCAGGGAGAGGAAGCTGACGCTAGGGAGTTTGGGTGGGAGAGAGAGGGTTGAAGGTTGGTCAGGGGTGAGGATTTGAGCTGAAGCTGCGTTCCTAGGGATCCAGTGAGCCTATAGCCTCAACCCGGGAGGTGGTGGGCATCCGTGCAGGGACTAAGGCCTCGGGGTGGGGCAGAAGTTCAAAGACGGCTGGGAAGGAGGGTCTGGTCTCCTGCCAGCGGGAGACCCCTAAGTGCGCCAGACCGGCAGGCCCCAGTGCAGGTCTTCCTGTCCCTCCCCCCTGCTCCTGGCAGGGCTGCAGCACCTCCGCCTGATCAGTCCAGAGGATTCTAAGGAAGCCGTGCTGCCTAGGGAAGTTGTACCCTGGTCCAGCTGCACAGCCCCATGGCTGTCTGCCTTCCTCTCCTTCTCACAGGTGGGCTGGCCAGGTGAGATCCGCTGGCAGGTGGGCCTGACCGTGGAGGACAGCCCAGCTCTGGGAGCACCGCAGGTGGGAAGCCTTCCAGACGTGGTGCCCGAGGGGACACTGCTCAACATGGTGCTAAGGAGGATGCACCGGCCCCGAAGCTGCTCCTACCAGCTGCTTCTTGAACACCAGCGCCCCAGCCGCATCCAGGGGCTTCGCTGGGTGAGTGGCCATCGCCTGCTCAGGCCAGGAGCCAGGGCTGGAGCGGGGAGGGGAGGGGCGTCTGGACTGGGAGCATAGGCATGCTGGAGGTGGCCCAGCTTGCTCTGGGGGTGTAGGGAGTACTGCCTGCCTGATGGACAGCGAGGCAGGCAGCTCAGCTGCGGAATGTGTGGGTGGCTCACACAGCTGCATCAAGTGTGTCTGTGCGTGTGGTGCCATGCCCCCAATTAGTCAAGAAGGGAAGGGATTTGTCGTTTGTCCATCACCTCTGTATGCCTTAGATTAGGTGTGTGTGTTGTGTAGGTGGGGGTGAGAGACACATGTGAAATACTGGGGGCCAGGTCAGGTCAGGGGTGAGGTAAACTTGGTTACTGTTGCCCATGCATCACCATGGCAACATTCTCTTTTAGTGAGCTACTGAACAGCACCAGTTTTGCTTTTGGATTTTGGGGTGAGGTGGTCATGTGAACACTGCTTGGCATCTGGCTTTGGGGGACTCCGGGAAGGATTCGGAGGATCCGAGGTGACTGGACCTCCCCTTGCCAGTGAAGAACCCCTCTAGAGCTGCAAGGGTGAAGGAGAAAGCAGGAGTGGGTAATGGTGGGGTGGTGTGGGGTATAGGGTAATGGTTGTGGGATTCAGATCAGCAAAGAAGCTGTCCCCAACCACCTGGATTTAATTGAGTGACGTCATCTGAGACTTAGTGTGTGTCTTGTGTGCCCACCTGTATGTGGGGCTACTGGGAGGGCACTTGGGTGAAGGGGTGGTGAAGTGGAGGGAAAGCAGGAACAGGTGACAGACTTGGGAGAGCCTATCTCTTATGGGTAAGTCCCACTGAGTAGAATGACCACCACCTCTGCCTCCTTCCTCCTTCCTCCTGCCCCCCAACCGCTATTTATAGTTACCAAAACATGAGTTTGAGTTGAGAAAATGGAAGCCCACCAATATGAGGGGTCATCCTCACCATCGGAATTGAGAGGAGAATCTAAGAGGCTGTCCCCCAAACCCTCCCTCCCAATGTCTTCCTGATAAGGGGTCTCTTGGGCCTGGGTCCTGCTCATAATGGGGTTCTGGAGGAGGCAAGGGAGCTGGTCGCTTCTAGGCTCAGCACCCTGCGCCCCCTACCCCCCAGCTTCGGTTCACACTTTGGGTTCACAGTAGCTGCTACTTGGAGCCAATGGGCTGGAACACTCCCTCCCTCCTTCCCTCTCAGGCTATAATTACTTGTGCATTTCCTGTCCCCTTTCCAGCTTGTAGAGGCAAGGTGGGGAGTGGAGGAAAGGTCAGGTGCTAGGACAATGAGGTCACTGAAGGATCCCCTGGGACCCTCAGTCTGGGAGGGGGTAGAGAAGGCCGCCAGGCTGTCTCCTGACTCCTCCAGCTCCTGGTGTGCTTGGGGAGGCCGGAAGGGTGGGGATGAGGGTTGCCGTAGTGTAAATGGGGTCAGAGGCATGGAAACAAGGCCTCTTCCCTGTCAGATAGGGGGGCAAGTGGGGATTGGTGATTAGAGGGAATTTAGGTATTTTGGGCTGGGATGGTGGCCACACCCTCTCCTGAGGACTGGCTCCGGGGAATGGGGGTGGGGTAGTTTCTGCCCATTGTGCCTGTGTTTGAGACTCTGGGTACCTGTAAAGCTGCACCTCTCATTTCTGGATGATGATGTCTTTGACCCACAAAGAGCTCAGATGAGGGACAGTGCCAGGCAGGGAGTGTGCACACACAGGGTTAAGGGTGGACATTTTGAGGGAGTGGAGCTCAAAGTTCCGGGAGGACCTTGTTGGGAGTTGTGCAGCTCATGCCTACCTCATAGGAAACCAAGGGGGGAATCTATCAACTTAGGCTTAAAGAGACCACTTCGTCTTCCTACTAGACCAGGACAAGAGAAAATAAAAGCAGGTTATATAGCAGGAAGGCTTGAGGTTACTTACAGAAAGGACTTACCAACTCTGACAAAGTTGACACTAGAATGGAAAGGAAGAACATCTTTGGAGAACATAAAAAAGGGGAAAGGAGATTGTCTGGTGTCTGGGAACCAGCAGAGGAACCTGTTTAGAGGCAGAGTCAAGATCTGGATGACCTTGTGGGACCTCTGGTGGGTCCCATGAGCTCAGAGCAACTTGAGGATGCTTCTCTTTGAGTGATTGTTTTGAGGTTGGTATCACTGTGCTGTGACTCAGAAAACATGCTTTCATCCAACCTGTCCAAATAGTGATAGTAGCTGCTAGTTCTTTAGCATTATGTCCCAGGCACTCTTATAAGAAGAGTATCTAGGACATAAGATCTTTCTTGTATCATAGACTCTCAGAATAGCCCTTTGAGACAGGTGCTAATGTTATCATCTCATTTTAGAGATGAGAAAACAGAGGCACAGAGAGGCTAAGTGGCAGGTCCAGAGTTATACAGCTGCTAAGAGACAAAGCTGGACTGCAGTCCTGGGTGACTTGGCTGCAGAGTCCAAGCTCATGGTGTACTTTTTCTTGCTGCAAGTGGTTACACTGACACCCCAAAGCATCACCCTAAAGCATCACCCCACCGCACGCATCCTTTACTCTGTCCTGCCATGCACAGCCCTGGCCTGACAGCCTAGCCATAGCCTAATGGAACTGGTCAGACAGGTCCCCATGTGACCATCTGGCTCTGTGCCTGTACCACCAGTGGGGCTCTGATAGTCAGCGACAGGGAGGGAGAGAGTGTGTCAGCCGATGGCACTGGTGTCACGGGAGCTAGCTAGCAACTCCTCTTCCTCTCTGAGTTGTCCCTGTGAGAGGAGGCAGTAGGTGAGGACCTTCACCCTGACCCTACCTGCTACTTCTTTCCTTCTGAGAACCCCAAGTTGATGCTCAGAGTCATCAGGTCAGGGACAGGGTCAGCCAAGGTACATGTCTCACAGTGTCCAGGTAGTAGGTGCCCATCACGAAATAAAGATCAATCAAGTTACTTAACACTTCCTAAGCAGTTAAAAGTTGGGCACTTTCCAAGTCCTTTCTATTACTAACTCATTGGATCCTCATAATAACTATGGCATAGGTACTTTGATCACCAACCCCATTGCACAGGTGAGGAAACTGAAGCACAGAGAGGTTCATAAGCAGCCCAGGGTCACATCATCAGCTGGTAATGGGAAAACCAGGGTTTGCAGCCAGGCATCTAGCTCAAGAGCCCACTTCACCACTGCCCCTGAATAGTACCTGCATCCCAACATGGTAGGGGCCCAGAAGGACTGTGATAACAGACCTGTTGAACTTTGTTTTACCCATTGTTCTCCAAGCTCACTTGCCCATGGGACATTCCTGTCCTATTTCATCTGCAGTGGCACAGTGTGGGGAACCATGGAGACAGCAGGGCATAGTGGCTAAGGATGGGATCAGACGGGCACTGCGTGGATCCTGGTGCTCTCAGGACCTACTCTCAGGGCAGGTGATGTAACCTCGGAGCCTTCTCTCTAATGCAGAAGGGAAGACAAACACCAGCTTTCAGGGTTAGCCCTGTAGCAGTTATTCAGTAGGATCTTTCATTTCTAAGCTGTGTGTAAGTTACTTAAGTTACTTCATCTCTCTGGGTACCTGCTGTCCTAGGCAAAATGGAAAGGCTGCCTTCAGGTCCCCTCCTCAGCTGTGTGGGCCATGTCCCCTAGCCTCTGACCCTTATGCCCATCCCCTGGGGCTGGGCAGGAAATGGCTTAAGCAAGGCCTGTGGATCTGGGATCTGGGTGGTGACCAGCCTGGCCACATGACCTGGCACCTCCCCTCCTGATGTGCCCTCAGGGTCAGAATAATACCAGGAAGGGAGCATGAGCTGGAGTCCGGGTTGTGGGCACCGAAGGGAGTTGGGGCAGGGACTGGAGCCACCTGGGCATTTGGACTGAACAACAACAAGTCATTAGCACTCAGCACTGTTTGTTCCAGCTCTGGGGGCTGGCTGGGTAGAATTCCTGCCCCTCCTCCTTCCCTGGCTCCTCCTCCTAATTTCCTGTTTCTGAGTCTCCTGGGCTCTGTGTCAGGCACCAGGCTGGGCCCCATGACCCAGGCAGGGATACCCTTGGGACACCTAGTGACTTCCATCCAGCGCTGGCTTAGGCGCATCCACATGCCAGACCTCACGCGTCTGCTTGGCACCTGGTGGAAGATGCCAGGGCTAGAGAAGGGGGTTGTGGCCCCAGGCCTGGTTGTACACAGCTGCCTAGCCAGGTCATTTTTGGGGACCTGAGTGCAGGAGAGTGCTGGTGAGAATGGGGAAGGGAGAGAATGGGGCAGGTGTGGTGGTTGGAGTGGGACCAAGAATGTGAGCACTTCTGGTAGGGACTGGAGTTTATCCATGGCTGTCTCAAGTATGTATGACTGACTTACCTAGCCCTTCACCTCAAGGGTTTGGTTTCCTCGTAAACCAAAGAAGACAAGTAATACCTGCCCTGCCTAGTTCACATCTGATCCTATTTAATACAGGACTAGAGGGAATCGCAGAGGTGATCATGTTTGGTGAAGTGCTTTTACAAGGTAGCATCCTGCCTGGAAATGTTCGCAAATTTCACTTCGCTAGTGGCAGGGAAAAAGAAGAGTCAGGAGAGGTTTTCATGGCCGACAGTCTAGGACACATCGGTTGGATGGCGTGCTTACTATAAAAGGCAGGCAACCGTGGTAACCAGTGTTTCTATATAAACCTGGTCTTCCGCAGCCAATCCCGTGTGCGTCTATGCCCTCCTCACTCCTGCAGGGTAATGGGCTAGCAGGAGCCTCTCAGAGAAGAACAGGGCTTTCGAACAAGCAGCTTGCTTCTTTCAAGCAAGCAAAGAAGCGTTCTTTGCCTCGAAGATGAGTAACAGCAGCTAACATGTACATACAATTATATGCCAGCCAGTGCTTTGAGCATTCACTATATATATTAACACAAGTAATCCTTCCAAAAGCCTACGTTGGTATTAGGGGTGGGTATTTTGTAGATGTTATAGGCAAGGAGACTGAGGCAAGGACAGGTTACATCATATTAAGTGTTATACTGCTGGTAAGTGGAGGAGCCAGGAATTGAAGCCAGAAGTGCGGCTTCAAGGTTGGTGTTAACTAACAGGCTACGCTGAGACCCACACAGGACAGGAGGTGGTTCTGTGGTTGGGGACAGATCCCAGCTCCAGGATCAGGCTCTGGGACCCTAGCCCCGCAGCAAGTGTTCCAGGCCTCCCAAGCCACTCACTTCTTGGCTCAGGTCCCTGTGCTCTTCCAGGTATGGCACACCTGGGAGCCTGGGCACGCCTGGGCCCTGAGGAAGCACAACTGGAACCTCGGGGTGCTCATCATAGGGAAGAAGTGCTTAGGTGTCTGGGGACAGAAGAGCAGTGTAGGGGAGAGGTGACACTGGGCACATGGGGTCTCATTGAGTATTTGTTTACAGTTGTCCCTGTTATCTCAGAGGTTATGTTCCAAGACACCAGCACATGCCTGAAACCAGGGATGGTACTGAATCCTATATACACTGTGGTTTTCCTATACACATGTATCTTTGCACTTAAAGGAAGCACTTTCCTGCTTGCTTTTAGCATCTCCAAGTCTCCGGCATCACTGCTGCTGCACTTTGGGTCTTGATTAGGTAAAACAGGGGCCGCTTGAACACGAGCCCTGAGGTACTGTAACAGTGCATCCGATTGATGACCCAGATGGATACTAAGGACTAACTGGTGGGGAGCTCAGCCAGCGTGGATATGCTGGACAAAAGGATGATTCACGTCCCAGGGAGATTTTATCTCACTAAGAATGCTGCACAATTGAAAACTTACGAATTGTTTATTTCTGGAACTTTCCATTTAGACCACAGTTGAGTGTGGGTGGCTGAAACCTCGGAAGGCAAAACCACAGATAAGGGGGCGAGTACTCTATTTATTGAATGAGTGCCTAAATAGATGCGTTTGAAGTTAGGGACTGGGCAAGGGGAGGGGGGTTAGAGGGAGGGAGGCCTAGGAGCTGGATTTGAAGGCCTGACCCTGACCTGCAGACTCTTCCCTTTGTCCTCAGACGCCGCTCACCAACAGCGAGGAGTCCCTGGATTTCAGTGTGAG
Source organism: Noctilio leporinus (assembly GCA_004026585.1). Classification (NCBI taxonomy): domain Eukaryota; kingdom Metazoa; phylum Chordata; class Mammalia; order Chiroptera; family Noctilionidae; genus Noctilio; species Noctilio leporinus. The sequence goes on along the minus strand of PVIW01005252.1, from coordinate 45,433 downwards.
CCTAGAGCAGGTACAAGCCCGAGGGTGGAGCTGGGCAGGGCAGCATGGCCAGGGCCCAAGGGACTGAGCCAGATGTTCTGCCCCTCCCCCCTCCCCAGGCGTCCACAGAGCGGGTGCTCCGGGCTGGGAAGCAGCTGCACCGCCACCTCCTGGCCACCTGTCCGAACCTCATCCGAGACAGAAAGTACCACCTTAGGCTCTACAGGTGAGTGGAGGCCTTTCTTGCCTTCTTGCCCACCTGCTCTGTTTTCTTTTCTTTTCTTTTTAAATTTTATTGTTGTTGTATTACATCCATCCCCTCTTTGCTCCCCTCTGTCCCCCTCCCCACCCACCCATTCCCCTCAAAGTCTGTTTTCTTTCTTTCATTCTATGCCAGGCATCTGGGCCGGGCCCTGCTACTAGCAGCACTGGCCCTGAGCCTAGGAAGGTGACTTGGATGGAGAATTCCTCCCTCTCCCTGCCTGCCATTTGACTCTCCTTTTTTTCCCCCATCCCCTTCAACTCTTGTAGGCAATGTTGTTCAGGTCGGGAGCTGGTGGATGGGATCTTGGCCCTGGGGCTTGGGGTCCATTCACGGAGCCAAGCTGTGGGAATCTGCCAGGTCCTGCTCGATGAAGGTGCCCTCTGCCACGGTGAGCCTGAGCCTGGGGCTGGGCAGTCCTGGGGAGCAGGTGGCCGTGGGTAAGAAAGGGTGGGCATTGCAGTGGGGCCTCATTCCCACACAGCCTCAATATCCCCTCCTCCCTCCTGCCTGAACCTCTTCCCAGTGAAACACGACTGGACCTTCCAGGACCGAGATACCCAATTCTACCGATTCCCGGGGCTGGAGCCAGAGCCTGCAGGGGTCCATGAGCTGGAGGAGGAATTGGTTGAGGCCATGGCCCTGCTCTCCCAGCGCGGGCCTGATGCCCTGCTCACAGTGGCACTTCGAAAGCTGTGAGTTGGCACCCTGCACCCATGGCCCCAGGTCCCACATGGCTCCCAGACCCTGTGGTTTCTCAGTTTCCTCTCCAAGGGGATCCCTTCTTCTCGCTGAGGGAAAGGACCTGGCTGGAGCAGAGGCCTGAGCTCTGATCTGCATCCTGCCACAGACTTGCTGTGTGATCTGAGCCCTCCTTTCCCTCTGAACCTACTTTTTCCTCTGTAACTGAGAATGTGGGGTGCATGGCCTCTGAAGTCCCTGCACCCTCTGAGGGGCAGCGCTGGCTGAGAGAGCGTGGCCTTTGGAGTCCTCAGGCCTGCATTCACATTCCAGTTCTGTTGGCTACTAGTTGGGTGCCCTTGGGCCTTTCCATGCCAGTTTCCTTCCTCTGAAAGGAGAGAATAAGAATACCCACATCATGGGGTTGTTGTGAGGGTGGATTGAAATGACACATGTGAAGCACTCAGTTCCCTGCCTGGCACAGAGTACACACTTGGGAGTGGCTGGCCCATTAATGATAACAGTCTTGCAGAGGTACTTGCAGAGGTCCCAGGCCTGTCTTGGTGGGTGAGTGGTCCCTACCCCTGGCCTTGGTCCCAGGAGTCATCCTTTGCTTCCGGTCCTCCCATGCCTGCAGCCCGGGCCAGCGCACCGATGAGGAGCTGGAGCTCATCTTTGAGGAGCTGCTGCACATCAAGGCAGTGGCCCACCTCTCCAATTCGGTCAGTCCACAGGCCCCACCTTGCCCTACCCCTGAGCCTCCTCTGCTTATGAATACCCCGAGGAGGTGCCAGCTGCTGGGCCAGAAGATACTTCCCTCCCTGCCTGCCTATGGCTTGGAAATTTCCATCTCATTTCCTGCTCCCAGCATCCTTGTCTGAAAATGCTGCTGCCTCTCTTAGCCCAGTGCCTCCCTTTGCACTGTCTCCTGCCAAATTCCAGGCCAACTGACCTAGCTATGTCTCTGCCCCTGGGCATTCGTGTTTTTGGACTTTACCCCCTCGCCTCTAACTTGGCCCCTTGCCTCTGGACTTGCCCACTGACCCCCCTCTCCCTGCCCCACAGGTGAAGCGGGAATTAGCAGCAGTTCTGCTCTTTGAACCACACAGCAAGGCGGGGACTGTGTGTAAGTCAGACAGCTGGTGGGAAGCTGGGCACCAGGGACCTGGGGGTGGGTGGGGGGCCACAGAGAAGTGGTGGGTGCAGGGCCGGGGTTGTCTGATCTGTGCCCCTCTCAGTGTTCAGCCAGGGGGACAAGGGCACCTCATGGTACATTATCTGGAAGGGATCTGTCAATGTGGTGACCCACGGCAAGGTGAGTCCTCCCTGCTTCCCAGCCTCCTGGGTTGTAACTGCTGCCTGGCCCATGTCCTCATGGGCAGGGCCTTGGGTGGGCCCAAGGTGGTTGATCTCCCCTATGTTCTCCTGCCTCAGTGCTTCTCCCTGACATGGGTCTGTTCATGGGGGCTGGGGGCTGGGTGGTTGGGCTGTGACCAAGGCCTGGCTACAGGGGCTGGTGACCACACTGCATGAGGGAGATGACTTCGGACAGCTGGCTCTGGTGAACGATGCACCCCGGGCAGCCACCATCATCCTGCGAGAAGACAACTGTCATTTTCTCCGAGTGGACAAGCAGGACTTCAACCGTATCATCAAGGTGCCATTGCTGGGGGTGGGGAGGGCTTGGGACAGGGCAAGGACAATTCTCTGGAGAAGCATGGGGCAAGAGGAAGGACCAGAGAGGGCCTGTGAGGAGGAGGGAGGGAGGGGGGATGGAGAAGCTTAGAGGTGATGGCTGGAGGTGGGAGCCCAGCTGGGTGTGGGAGCAGGCCCACAGGGGCTGATGAGATTCAGTGGACTCTGTCTGGGAGACCATCGGGTAGTTGGGTGATAGACAGGGACAGGGTATGAGAGGGGCAGTGTAATGGAGGGTTGGAACCAAAGGGGGATGAAGCAGAGGAGGGGCTGGGGTTGTATGATGAGCAGAGATGGGAATGAGGAGCAGACCTAAGCTGTGGGAGTTGAATGGGGTGGGAGAAGGGCTGAGGGTCCCTGTGGGGCTCTGGGTCTGGAATGCAGGAGGTGAGGGGAGAGGCCCTAGAAATGGGGAGAGGGATTGTGGTGTGTGCTGAGCACTGAGTGTGGCTTATTCTCCAGGATGTGGAAGCAAAGACCATGAGGCTGGAGGAACATGGCAAAGTGGTGCTCGTGCTGGAGAGAACGTCCCAGGGCGCTGGCTCTTCTTGCCCCCCAACCCCAGGCAGGAACCGGTAACATGCCCACCCTGTCCACCCTGTTTCCTTTCGCTTCCCAGGCCTTACTCCCTCTGTGTCATACCCCTGCCTGCTGGCCTCCTGGGGATGGAGAGATATCCAGGGACTAAGATGTACCCCCTGTACCACCCACCCCTCCACCCCAAGGTGGGGCATGGCCAGCAAATAGGGAAGAGTGATAAGATAGATGATTGCTGGCATTTGCCCTGGCTGTGGTAGGGGGAGTGGTGGCACAAGGGCATGGATTGGCCATTTCTCCTAGGTATACAGTGATGTCCGGCACCCCGGAGAAGATCCTAGAACTGCTGTTGGAGGCCATGAGGCCTGATTCCAGTGCTCATGATCCAACAGGTAGGGGCAGGAGACACCTGCCTATTCTCTGACTCATCAGGTGGTCAGCCCAGCCTGGGAGACAGCCAGGCACCTGCATCTGATCTCACTGGGTGTCGAATTGGTTCATGGGGCCAGTTGGCAGGAAGTCCTCCTTCCTGAGCTATTGGCTTGGGTGGAGAGTGCAGTCAAAGGGGCTGGGCATTGGTGGTACCTTGACCATGTGGGATCGGGGGATGGACACCCCAGCTGTGCATGTACCTGTGTTCAGTGGCCTTGACTTCTGAAGTCTCTCCTCCTACCTACCTCTCTCCCATCCCTGCCTGCCCTACAGAGACATTCCTCAGTGATTTCCTCCTGACTCACAGAGTCTTCATGCCCAGCACCCAGTTCTGCGCTGCCCTCCTGCACCAATATCCTTCTAGCCCCAGGGTGGCTAGGATGCTGTGTGGAGTAGGCATGTCTGTGCCAAACCCTCCAGAGTTCCAGCCTCATGCCAGGCCCAGCCTGTCAGCATCCTGCCCCTCCTTTGCTTGAGGTGTCATGAGTGGCTCAGTGTGATGTTGTGGTTTCCTTGACTGGCACCCACCTTCCACGCGGAGCCCGCAGGAGGCAGTGAGCAGGAGCGCACCACCTACATCTGCAACAAGAGACAGCAGATTCTGCGGCTGGTCAGCCAGTGGGTGGCCCTGTATGGCCCTATGCTCCACACTGATCCTGTGGCCAGAAGCTTCCTCCAGGTAGCTGGGAGTGAGGCAGGGCTGGACAGGGCTGCCTGAATGGACACAGCTACAGTGTCTCAGTAAATCTTGGCTCCTCCCAGAAACTGTCGGACCTGGTGAGCAGGGATGCCCGGCTCAGTAACCTGCTTCGGGAGCAGTGGCCAGAGAGGCGGCGACACCACAGGTGATGTTTTGGCTCTGAGTCAACTTAGAGCCAAACGCTTGCACGATAGGCAGCGCCTCAAGGCGGAGAGCCCCAACTCCAGGCTCCAGGGCATGGCTTGTAGTCCAGGCTTCACCATTTATAGCTGCGCTGTTCTGAACTTGTTCCCCACACCGCCTGGAGGTGTGGGCTCCTGTCTGAGGTCTGGATGAGCGCCTACCCCATGCCCATGGACAGAATGAGTTACAGTACCTTCAGGGTGCAAAGCAGTGCCTTGCGCACGGTGCCCGCCATGCGGGGGTTGCCCGTGGTTGCTCGTTTGTCATCCTGCTTGTTTCAATGAGTCGTTCCCACCAGTCCCCTTGCTGTTCGCCATCACATCACGTGCTCCGCCAGTCTCACACACCACGCAGTCATTTGTACGTCCCTGTCCTATCCCAAGTGCACCTGCTGTTCGCACTTCCTCTGTTTGGCACCTGTTTATTACTTGAGCACCATCAGGGTGGGTCCTATCAGTCCCACCCAGTAAATATTCTCGAGTTTTGCTTCCCCTTCCCAAGCATTCCCATGGGGATGGCTCAGTGCCTGATCCATCTGACGTCTGGGTCCGTTTCCTTCTTGAACTCTTTTTTTCCCTCACTTGCTGGCCTGGGAAAATCATAGGATCTGGGGCCCCGGTTTCACCCCAGGGTTGCCCCTGTCTAGGTGTTGTTCACCAAATCTGTGAAACTCTGAGCCTCAGGTGAGGGTGGATGGGATCCAGCACCCCAGACACCTGACCCTGTGTGTCCTGCCCACAGGGGTCGCTGCCTCCAGTCTCACCTCCCTTCTCTCTTGCTCCACAGGTTGGAAAATGGCTGTGGGAGTGCTTCTCCTCAGATAAAGGTGTCTGCTCTGCATCAGCTCCTCTTACCGCTGTCAGCTCCAGCTTCTTCCCTCTGCTCCTCCGGGGACTGAGCGGTTCCCCCTTCATCCCTCAGGGGCTCTGTGTGGAGGGTTCCCCACACCCTTGGGTCTGGGATTGGCGTTCACATGGGCTTCCTGTGGTGCTGAGGCCAGGTCCTATGGGAACAGAGGTCTAAGGTCGCTCCTTCACCCCACCCTCACCCTTAGAGTCAGTTAGCAGTTCCCACCTGGGAGGGGAGACATGGTGCCTAAAGGCAGCCTCTGAGGCCCAGCAGCTCCTGGTGGCCATGCTGGGGGCCCCATGGAACGAGGGACAGAAGAGTGACTAGAGCGGAGATTTAGTTGAGGAATGGTGGGAAAAGAGACTGGAAAGGTAGATTGGGGCTGACTGTGGGGAGTGCTGCATTGGGAATAAAATCCAAAGGCCTCACCTGGACTCCCCGGGGTCCCTGTCCCCAGCTGCCTCTCCCACCTTGCCCCACCTCCCCTCCTCCCTGCCGAAGATGCTCATGGGCCCCTCTCTTTCTGTGGCGGAAGCTCGTTCCCACCTCAGAGCCTGGACCCTTCTTTCTCCGGCTCTGCCTACCTTGATCCTTCTTACAGTTCTCATCTTGGCCAAAATGTTGGGTTCCCACAGAGGCCCCTTTCCATCTCTACCCTGAGCACCCTGCTGGGAGCTTGTGATGCCTAGTGGGCTGGGAGAGCTAGCCCTGGCTTTCAGGGGCTTACAGTCGAGAGAGGGACAGAGCTGCTGAACAACCTCATGTCCACGGGCTAAGGTAGGGGTCTCTGAAAGCAGGGAAGGTACTGACTGGCTCTGGCTCAGGGAGAGTGTCCCTGGGAAGTACCTGCCGAAGCTGACAGCTGCGGGGTGTGCAGATGGAGGGAGAGGACTGCAGGCAGGTATGAGGGGCAGCTCTGGAGGAGGGAGTGCCAGAGAGGGCAGCAGAGGAAGCGGGCAGGGGTCAGAGCATTCAGGGCCCTGTGGGCCATGCTGAGGGTTTGGTCCTTGTCCTCAGAACAATGTGAGTCATTGGAGGTATCTGAGCCAGAGATGGATAAGATTGGATTTGGGTCTTGAACAGGTCGGCTAAGGAGGCTATGATTATCGCCCAGAGAGTGAGGGCCCAGAAGCTGTGTTAGGAAGTTTCCCTGGGTGGTGGTCCTGGCTGATTGGAGGAGGTGGTGGGAGGCCCCCGGGAGTGGGGGTGCAGGAGAACAGCTGGGTCATGGGAGTAGGTCAGGTTTGAGGAGATGACAGGTGGAATTGGAGGATTGGCCTGGACTGGGGAGGGGGATGCAGGGAGATCCATTTCGAAGAAGAGTCCCTGGGCACGGTGACCAGCTGTGGGGAAGTGGGGGACGCAGAAGCCTTGAGCCCAGGAGAATGGCCAGAGGGAGTGTCAGTGAGGCAGGAGAGGGGATGTGACAGGACACTGATGCAGAAGGTCCCAGGAGGCATCTGAAACCAGGGCTTGGAAGAGTTCAGCACTGGGGTCTGGTTTTAAGCTTTTCACATGCAGATGGCATGTGAGGCTGGGAAGAATTCTAGGGTTCTGGGATTTGGAAATCTAGGGATGAGCGAAGGTCTAGGTCTGAACCTGATCTGTCACATTCAGAGCTGAGAGGAGGAAGAGAGTCAGTACGGGCATTGGAAAGAACAGTTGCAGTGGTCTCGGGGCTGTGTTAGGGGGTCTTTGCCCAGCAGGGGTTGCCCCATCAGCCCAGTGTGTCTCATCTATACCATGGGAGTAATAACAGTGATAATAACATTTTCGTCAAAGGATTATTCGAAATATTTAAATACTTAGAGTAAGCATGTCCTGAGCCTGGTATGTAGCAAATAGCAGCCTAGCAAATGGTGGCCAAAGGAGGGCAAGGAAGAGAAAACCAGCTGAGGAGCGCTCGGATTGGAACAGTCTGGGCCTGCTTGGCAGAGGGGGTGACACCCCGTAGAGGGACACACCCTCATTCTTAGCCCTGCTCTGTCTCTTTCCCTGGAGCCTTGGTCCCAGGGTCTCACCCAGCGTGGGTTCACCCAGCAGGCAGAGCCCTTTGGTGGTGTGCATGTTGTGCAGGTCCCAGCGACAAGGCCCCTCCCTGGCCCTGCAGGCTCCTCTCTGCATCCTCCCAGCCTTACTTTCTTTCCCTCTCAGGCCCGGAACATGCCTGTTTGGCTCCCCAGCCAGGATGAGCCTCTTCCCAGCAGCAACTGTGCCATCCGAGTTGGGGACAAAGGTTGGTGGTCTGAGCCAGCCGGGACATGACCCATGCCCTGCTATGGTCACCCTTGACCATGGTGTGCCCGGCGAAGGATGGCACCCTGTGCACCTTGGGGCATCAGCTCCAGCCTCTCGCTCTCCTTGGCTCAGGGTCTCCCACCTGCTCTCTGCAGTGCGCGTGCCCAGGCCTCCCAGCACCCTTGCCTACCTCCTTGGGACCCCACCTACTGCTTGCTGCCCCCTCTGTCTGAGGGTGGGAAAACCAAGCAACTCCCTCCCACAGCTCAGCCCAGTCTTCCTCTCCAGTCCCCTATGACATCTGCCGGCCAGACCACTCAGTGCTGACCCTGCAGCTGCCTGTGACAGCTTCCGTGAGAGAGGTGATGGCAGCATTGGCCCAGGAGGACGGCTGGATCAAGGGGCAGGTGCTGGTGAAGGTCAACTCTGCAGGCGGTGAGTTGTATGTCTGAGTAGGGTGGCCCCCAGGGAGGGAACCCCCTCACAGCCATGCCCGGATCCCCTAATTAAAGTTATTATCATGATCACTTTCATCAATGTTAATTAGTGATGGCCAGCATTTATGTGAGGTTGATGAGGTCTCCTCAAAGTGCTTTAAGTGTGATGCTTCACAGCATGAACTCTGCAACCTGCCACCCGCATTTGGTCCCAGCCCTTCAGCTCCCTGTCTGTATGTCCTTGGGCAGCGTACTTCATCTCCCGGGGCTTTGTTTCATCTTCTGTAAAATGGGAGAGATGTGAGTACCTGCTTCACAGAGGAGTTGTGGGGACTGAATGAACTCATCTGTGGGAGTGTTTAGAATGGTGCCTGGCACGTAGCACTCCTTAGGTATTAGATGCTACTAGTATTATTACGCTTACGTATTCATCTAGTCAAATAACAATATTGTGAGGTAGGTGCTTTTATCCTATTTTCAGACAAGGAAGCTGAAGCTCAAAGGGACCGAGTAGCTTTCTCAAGGTCGAGTAGTGAGTGTAGCTAGCCTTTGAATTTAGGTAGTCTTCACTCATTCAGTCAGTCAGCAAACATGCTTGAGGATCTGCAGTGGCTCAGCAAGTATTAGGCATCAGAGGTGCTGTGGCAGGTAGGAAAGAGCAGCTAGATGTGTCGTCCTGGGCAAGTTGTTTAACCTCTCAGCCGTTTCCTTGTCTGTCAAATGTGCACTCTACCTGGACCTGTCGCATAGGTCTGCTGCGACTAGTGAATAAGATGCTGTGTGTACAGCACTTAGCACAACGCCTGGCACAAAGCCAGCACTCAAACAGGACAGCCTGGATTTTTGAGACCTGCCTTGGAAGAACTTGGGACATTTAAAAACAACCACTGTTGTCTGTAAGAGATGCCACCCAGGTATGACAGCTGAAGCCCAGAGTAAACTGGGATTAGGGACATCGAGAGAATGATAGCAAGGAGTGGAGGCAGAAAAGCAAAACCTTCTTCTCCCTTCGGGACATGGGGAGAGATGATGAAGTCACCTGTGCCTGAACGTGCTCTGGAAGCACTGCCCTCTGGTGGCCACCTGGACAGTTGCAGTTGCCCAAAGCCAACATTTATTGAGACCCTACTTGTCAGTAACCAGTATTTTATGACAACCCCCTTGCTATGTGTATATTTGCTTCTACGCCATACACATGGATTCCTACACTAAGGTTATGTAATTACAAAATTGTACACAAAGTAGAGGTGTAAAACAGATGAGAAAAAATAAATTGAAAGTAGAAGAGCTAATATTTTTTCCTGGCCAAATAAATGGCCTTGTGTGCCTTACTTTGGAGGCCACTGGTCTAGGGACTGAGGACTCAAACATGAGTGAAAACACAGTCCCAGTCCACAGGAGCTGATGAGAATCAACACCAAGACTTCTCTAATGTCCCAGTTATCACAGGGCTATTATATGTGTCATACACTTGTAGCCACTATTTATATCGATTACTTCATTTGCTGTACATAGTTAGGGGAAGTCTTATTGTCTCTGTTTGACAAAGGAGGAAACTGAGGCTCAGGGGGGTTCCCATTTTGCCCAAGGTCGTCCTGTCTTACTAAGCATCCCCTTTCATCCTCGCCAGGTGTGCTACCCTGGGCAGGGTGGATGGGTGGGCACACGTTACATGTGCATTTAGAGCACCGGCCTAGGACTCTAATCCTGATACTGGGAGGAGGACCTCCCAGCCCCACTATGAGGCCACTACCCTGCCTCTGGCTGCTCAATGGCCCTGCTCCCTATTCCCATCCAGTGCAGCCTCTGCTCTCTTTGCAGATGCCATTGGCCTACAGCCAGATGCCCGTGGTGTGGCCACATCCCTGGGGCTCAACGAGAGACTCTTTGTTGTCAACCCACAGGAAGTTCATGAGCTGGTAGGACAGGCATGGTGCCAGGACCCAGGGAGGATTTGTGTTTTGGGGATGGTAAGGGTGGGTGCTGAGGGAGGGTCACAGAGAAGAGAGGAGTGGGCTGGTCTGGCTACTGCAGGCCCTTAAGGGGGAATAGGAAGAATAGGCCTCAGCTGATGGAGTATCCCAAAGGATGGGGGTGGGGACAGCTGGCTGGGAGCTCTCAAGGAGAAAGAGGAAGGCCAGCCCCCTTCAGGGACTTTCCAGGGGATAGAAACCCTACAAGGAGGGATCTCTGTACTGGGGATCTGTCAGGAAGATGCCTTCTTGGGAAGTCCCATTCTTTAGCGATCCCTTTACTCCCTACAGCACCCCTGCCCTCCCCAACACCCTTCTGATCACAGGCACAGAGCTTGCCCCAAACTCCTCCCACCTGGTATCTTTCCTCTGGATCCCTCGGACACCCCTCTGAGTACTCTCCTACCTACAGACCCCACACCCTGAGCAGCTGGGGCCCTCTGTGGGCTCTGCTGAGGGGCTGGACCTGGTGAGCGCCAAGGACCTGGCAGGCCAGCTAACGGACCATGACTGGAACCTCTTCAACAGCATCCACCAGGTGCAGGCAACAGAGCTGAGGGGAGGAGGGCAGGTGCTGGGGAACCCCACCTGGCATGTGCTGACCTCTTGTGCTTCCCCCTACCCAGGTGGAACTGATCCACTATGTGCTGGGCCCCCAGCATCTGCGGGATGTCACCACTGCCAACCTGGAGCGTTTCATGCGCCGCTTCAATGAGCTGCAGTACTGGGTGGCCACGGAGCTGTGTCTGTGCCCGGTACCAGGCCCTCGGGCCCAGCTGCTCAGGAAGTTCATTAAGCTGGCAGCCCAGTGAGTGCCTGCGAGGGTCTACGGGATGTGTGGCTGAGATCCTAGGCAACTTTTTCTTAACTGACCCCAGTCCCTGGTCAGTATGTTGTCAAATCACCCCCTGGTCCTCAGAAGCCCCCGCCTCCCCACCCCATCCAGCTCCAGTCCCTGCAAAGGCAGCCCTGGCCTAGCCTGCCTGGTTCTGGGTGGGTCCCAGGCCTGGATCCTGTCTTGATGTGGGACTCTGTGGGTCTGGGTGTTTCCCCTGAGGGTCTCTGGTTTTCCTGCTAACAGCCTCAAGGAACAAAAGAACCTCAATTCCTTCTTTGCGGTCATGTTTGGCCTCAGCAACTCAGCCATCAGCCGCCTGGCCCAAACCTGGGAGGTATGTGTGACCCAGAGGGGAGGCCAGGTGCCCCCGACCTCAGTTCTGAGGTTGGGCCACAAGCCCCACCTGGGAGTCCTGATGGGGACAGGGCTTCTACCCCAGAGCAATAACATCTCCAGTGACCTTCCCTTCACAGCGGCTGCCCCACAAAGTCCGGAAGCTGTACTCGGCCCTGGAGAGGCTGCTGGTGAGTGCTGGGCCGCAGCTCGTCCGGGGCTGGTTCCCTCTGGCCTGTGAGTTCAGGGAGCTGGTGTTGAGCATCATGGTGGCAGGACATAGAGTGTTATACCCTTCAGGATGTACAGGTGTTGCAGGTTACACTTGCTGTGGCTCTGAGTCCTGTGTGAAGGTCAGGACAGGCACATGCAGGGTCTGGCCCTGGGGTCTGAGGTACCAGATGGGGATCTGGTCTCCAGCTGAGCCGCCCCAGGTCTCAGGAAGCAGTCCCGGCACCAGCACCGGCAGTGCGCCGGGGTCTGGCAGTGGGCCCTTGGGACATATCAGAGCCTATGGGCCAGATGAGGCCAACAGATGCGGAAAGAGTTGGAGAGCTGAACTTCAACCCCAGGAATTGTTGGCGGCTTTGAAAGGGTTTGACTCAGAATGGCTCTGGGAGCTCTTGAGAAAAAAATGTGCCTCATGGGGCTCAAAAGGTTCAAAGGAACTTACCTGCCACTGTTGTGAATAAATAGAAACGGAGAGACACAGAAACACCGAGCGAGATCCATGGAAATTCAGGGCCTCTGTGACTAATGACCATGGAGATTCCCTGGGGGCTAATTGGAAGTCAGGAAGCCACATGCACACATGGCCTTTCCACAAAGCCTGTAGTGGTGAGATCTGGGGCTGGGGAGAAGCTGAGTGAGCTCCCAGGGGCTGGGCAGATGGCCCTTCTTGGTGGGCATTTGGCTGCGTTGTGGTATGTGCTGGGGTATGGAGTGGAGGGCCCTCCTCCCTCACTGGCTTCTTCCCTCCCAGGACCCCTCATGGAACCACCGAGTGTATCGACTGGCCCTCACCAAGCTCTCCCCTCCTGTCATCCCCTTCATGCCCCTTCTTCTTAAAGGTAACAGGACTAGGGTTTACCTTCCAGCCCCCATCCTAGCATTCATCCCATTGCCGGTCCTCATGCCCACCCACCCTTCTCTGAGTGATTCCAGCGTGCTGATGCCTTGCGGGGCACAAAGATGAATTCGGTGTCCACAGGCTAGAAGCAGAGTCAGGAAATGCAGACAGATGTGGGTGACATTAGATGGCCTGTGAAATGAGGCCTAAGTGATACCAGGAAATTACTCCAGGGGGTCAGAGGGAAGCCAGAGGAAGAGGGCAGTGTGGACGTGGGGCAGGACCGACACCCCTCAGCATTGGCCCTTCACCTTTCCTGGCTGCTGAAAGGGGAGGCCTTTGGGGACCTTTGAGCAAAGCCTGCTTCTTTGCAGACATGACCTTTATCCATGAGGGAAACCACACCCTAGTGGAAAATCTCATCAACTTTGAGAAGATGGTGAGTGAAGGAGAGGAGTCATCTACTGCTGAAGTGGGTTGGGGGATATGCTTACACCTTGGAAGGGGGCAGGGGGCGGGAGATGGTCTAAAGTTATTAATAACATGAACGTGAATACATATGTTAAAGTAGTATGCCTAACTCCACTGTGTACTGGAGGGCCCGCTGTAGCGGGGGTGCTGGGGTGACAGCCTCAACTATCTCACTGTTCAGTGAGAGCCCCTCCCAGGTCCCTTTCCCTCGGCCACCCTGACCTCTGACATCCTGGTCCCTGTTGGGCCTCTGCAGACATGATGCCCCTTTACAGCTTCTTAGTCTCTAGGAGCACCCCACTCAAAGGGAGCTCGGCTCCCAGCCAGGCCAGGGTTCTGCTTTCAGGCCGACTCTCATGTCCTTGCTTCGTCCGCAGAGGATGATGGCCAGGGCCGCACGGATGCTGCACCGCTGCCAAAGCCATGGCCACGGTGAGAAGGCTGGGTCCCCGTGGGTCGGAGCCTCCCACACGTGCCCTTCGAGGCTTGCCTCTGTCTCCCTAACTCCCACCTCTGCCCCTACCCAGTGCCTCTCTCACCACTCAGAAGCCGTGTCTCCCACCTCCACGAGGACAGCCAGACGGCAAGGATTTCCACATGTAAGAGGGGGCAGCGTGGGCATTGATGAGTTAGCCATGACTAGCATGTGTACATGATACTTGTATGACACATGTTGATTACTTCACAATACCCGTGTGACGTAGGTGGAATGTTACCCCAATGTAAAGATTTGCCAAAGGGTTTGTGTGTTGAAATAATTTGCAGAAGGCTACACTAGTCAGCGAGAGAGGTGCAACCTGGGCAGCCTTACCCCAGACCTGTACCTTAAAAATTGGCCCTCAATAGCGTGAAATGGGATTAATCATAATCCATAGTTTGTGCCACACCACACTATCGTCATTGACCCTTTATTTTATTTTATGTATGTATTCTGACCCCAGCTGAAACATGAGCACATGGGTAATAATACCTCTCTCTATGTTATATTCGCCTCTCCTGTTCTCGTGCCGCCTCACCATGGTAACTACCATCTTGAATTTTCAGTTACTCGTTTTCTTGTTTTTGTAAAATATACATACATACCTATACACACATCTATATATATTTAAATGCCATATATATAAATGGCAACAAAATGTTTTTAGTTTTAGCTGTTTTTGAACTTAGTGAAAGGGGTAGGTATTGGGGGTCTTCTGCCCCCTGGTCAGTGGGGGCAGGGCAGCAGTCTTCAGGACCGGCAGTGGGAAGTGGCTGACTGGGTGGGCCAAGGGTAAAAGGCTGGTTTGCTCCTTGGATGGGGGAAGGGATCGGCTCTACAAGTGGTACCCTCCCTGTGCCCCCCCCCCCCCCCCCCCCCCCCCCCCCCCCCCCCCCCCCCCCCCCCCCCCCCCCCCCC
>PVIW01005252.1:0-31260 GCA_004026585.1 Noctilio leporinus | reverse complement strand
TGGAAAGCCAGGGCACGCCCGGGCCACGGCCGCAGGCTGGCCACAGCTGGGCTCTCCAAGGAGCGGATTCGAGGCCCCGGGTCGGGCAGCGTGGAGGAAGCTGTCCCCTGTGATGACTGTCGGCCAAGGAGGACCTCAGGGTGAAATGAGCGGGGCCCAAGCCGAGGAACTGAGGAACCAAGGAACCAAGGAATCAAGGAATGGAGGGGAACAGAGACTGAGTGGGTGGGAGAGCAGGGCAGGCGCCAGGACTCTGTGTTCAATAGAGAGCTCTCCACACCAGGTTTTTTCCAGATTCTGTGCTTATGGCATTGTTGTCCAGCCGTCTCCTGGCCCCTGGGGTTTGTCTGCTTGTGTGTGGCATGTGCGTGGCAGGGGTAGGACCTGGGGGTGGGGAGAACTAGGGAGGGGAGGGCAGTCCTGCTTTTCTTTCCAGAGCATTGGAGATAAACAGTTGGGTGTGGCCAGGGCTGTTGTGGAACAGTGGTCCCCCCTGAAGAGCCTTATTGTTAGAGAGAATTAACAGAGATGCCTGTGTTCTGAGCCCAGTCCTGTGGGGGTGTGGCTGAGAGGCCAGGAGCTGAGGAGGAGGTGCTATGTATGCCCTGGACTGATCCCAAAGAGGCGGAGGGAGCAGCTCCACAGCCCCGCTGGGCTCCCAGATAGCTGACTGCTGTACAGAGCTAACCGCCCTGGCCGCAGCACCTGCTGGAGCCTGGCACCCCATCATTAGCTGGCCAGGGAAACCCTCAGTTCTGGACAGTGGTCTGAGAGGACCCTGGCAGCCCAGCTACCAAGATCTCCTCCCACTGGCTCCTCCAGCTCCACTTCCTGTCCCTTGGCCCAGAGCACATCCTGGCCTGTCCCGAGGTGCTCATGCAGAACAGAGGCCTCCAGGAGGTGGACGGTGTGAGAGAGGACACTGAGGCAAAGGCTTCTGTGGGCAGTCCATCCTTTGCTGAGGCCTGGCAGGCTCCCGGGAAGTCAGAGTTTCTCATCAGTAATAAGAATCATCCAGCGGGCTCAGTCATCATTAAACCCTCTTTTCAGCATATTCCTTGGGAACCAGTTACTGGGACAACCCCTCCCTCCTTTCTGCTCCCCTTGGCCCTGGGACTGGCAGGGGCAGGAGTACTGTCTGACCTCAAGAGGGACCTCTTGGCCTCAGGGATTACCCCAGGGTAATAATGAGCAGCAGGGTCCAGGGCACGTAGAGGAAGCCAGCACTGCACTTGCCCATCTGCCAGGGCTCAGGGTGGACACCCCGCCCTCCTCACCCCTACAGTCAAACCTCCTATCCCCTGCTCGTGGACACATGCAAGCTGCTTCCGGAAAGTACCACAATCCTGAGCAGGGTGCAGCACTGCTAGGATTAAACCTCAGGTTTCCAAGTGAATCTGAGCAAGTCAATGAACAGTGCTCTGCCTCCATTTGTCCATCTGTAACATGGGTGTGATAATATTAGTCCAGTTCTTAGTGAAACCAGTCAAACTGCCGCTCTGCCTCCATAGCTGGCATGACAGCTGTGGGCAGTTCCTGTGTCCTCATCCTGATGGAGGGACAGAGTCGCCTTGGGTGAAGTCAGGCAGGCCCACTCCCCAGGGCAAACGTGGGGTGGAGTAGGTGGGAGGGGCAACCAAGCCAGTTCCCTTGCCCCGGGCAGAGGCAGGACCACTGGGCACAGAAGCTTCCAGCGCTGAGCCATCAGAACCAGGCTGAGCCTCAGTCTTGGGGAGTCAGGACACCCAGGGGCTTTCTTCTCTTCTAGAACCATTATCTGCCAGGGTCTTGGGGAGACATCAGCCTGCACAGCCCTGTACTACCCATTCAGACTGAAGGGAAGGCCAGCCTGTGCTGTACGATGGAGGCCTGGTGGGGGCCGGTGTCCCCATCTGTGTTTCTCCTTTTCACTGTGGCCACACCTACTTCCCTATGGGACTCGGGCAGCTTTTGAACCTCTTCAGCCTAGGTGGCCTTTCAGCTCCCCAGCTGCTTCAGTCTCTTAGGCGGGACACCTCTGAGCCCGTTGGGAGAGGCCTTGCCTGGAGAGCAGTGCGCACGGTGGCAGGAGGACATAGACTTGGAGCCGGAGTCCGGGTGACTGGACCGGGTCTCTGCAGAGGAGGGAAAGGCTCTAGGTCACAGTGACTCCAGCTCTGAGGGGTGTAGCTTCTTGTCTCTCTGACTGGGGGTTAGGGGGGCATCGTGGCAGCCTGGGCTGTGTGTAGGGGGCTCCCCAGCTTCAGAGAGCCGTGCGGGGAGGAGAAATTCATGGGATGGATGAGAGAAGGAGGTGCGAAATCAAGCCTTGACAAAATCTTTTACCTAAAAGAACGTAAAGCAGAAAGGCAATGTGTGTGGCTTATGGGGAAGACCGAATGGAGAGGGGCAATTCCCTTTTCCAAGTACACATACCCCTACCTCTTCCTTACCCCTTATCTTTAGCTTCCCTGTGCAGGCCTGAGGCAGGCTGGGGGCCAGACCAGGACTCTAATTGTGGGTGCACACCAGGGAAGGCTGGGGAGTTCAACCCTCCAGCCAGCTGCTCCAGCTCCTCTCTTGGGGAGCCAGCCTTCTGCCTGGCAGCCCCCCTGAGGGGGTGATCTAGCACCTCCACCCCCACAGAAGTCAGTCAGCTGGAGTTAGAGCTCATGGTGGGGAAGGAGGTGTTGATTTGCTTTCACACTCTCCTGGCTTTTGTTCTCCCAGCAGCCCTGTGCCTCTTCCTGCTCTGCTTCTGCAGCAAAGATTAGGCTTCTAGTAGGCTTGCAGCTCTCGCAGTCATACTGTGACTGTGACTGTATTTGGTACTTATTGGCTTCAGAACCCGTCAGACTCTGTACTCGTCACATTTCACCAAGAAAATGTTTCAGCACTCAGGGCTTGCCTGGGACTCATCGCACTTGCTAGAACTTGTATGAGTCAGAACGCCGCCCCGCCAGAGAAAATGCTTCATCCGTTTGGACTCATCAACGGGGTAAGCAAGCAACCCAGGACACCCACCACGCTCTGGCATGACTAGTGCCGACTTACCATTGTGCTCACTATACTAACCGATGTGAATTAGTTTCATCCTTTCTAACACTTTCTCTTCTATTATATTATTTTGACCCTGATGACAGGGTAGGTATTCTTATCTGTTTATAGTCAAGGAAATGGGGCACAGAAAGATTTGCCTAAGGCCACATTACTGGTTAATAACAGGGTGGATTGGTAAGAGAGCTGGATGTGTTTCAGCCATGCCCATGCCATGATCATTTCTCATGCTCCTGGAACTCCTGGTGCAATCAATCTCCCCAAACCCCAACATTTCAGAGACTCGGGCATATAAAGTCCCCTTCTCCTTCTACCTCCCTTGCTTCATTTTGGAATACTTATTACGGGCCTGGTAAAGGCTCTGTGAATGAGACAGGAGTCCTGGCTCCTCAGGGAGCAGACCACCCAGCCGTGCATATAGATGGATGTAGAACAAGGCCATCAGATGGACAAGAGGCCTCAGGGCCAGTCCAGAGCGTGGTGGGTGTCCTGGGTTGCTTGCTTACCCCCAAGCACTCAGGCCCACAGCTGCTCCCATGTTGGAATGCAGGTGCACAGCCCTGTCATGACCCCCTCACCCCTCAGAGCCCTGCGAACCAGACTACAAAGCTGTGCCTCCCAGAGTTGGGGGTGCTCTCAGCTCCCCACTGGCATAAACCCCCAGAGTGCCCTGAGTGTCAGATCCAGGGGCTGGTGGCTAGGGCAGAACCTCTGACCTGGTAGCTGTTGCTCCCTCCCTCCCTCCATATAGACCAGAACATGAATGCATTTCCAAACTGTGTCCTTATACCCTGCCCCGTACACAGAGTTCTGGGCTTGCCACTTACCTGCCAGGGCCATGGGCTTGAACTAAGTAAGTGTCCACTCAGTCCAGTCCAGTTGTCCTAGGTCTCCTTCTCTGAGGTTCTGGTCTCTTCAAGACCTGAGCCTTGCCCTCCTGTGGCCTAGCTTGGCAGGACAGCTGAGGGACAGGTGGCTGCCATCCCTCCCAGTGATGATGATGACACCAGATCACTGAGTGGCTGGGCTTAGAGCCTTCTCTCCCACGCCTGGGCCTTCCTGGGGCAGGCTGCTGCTGGAGGTGGATGGAATGCGGAGGCAGGACCATGGGCTGTAGCCCCAGAAGCAGGAAGAGGTTGGGCTCAGAGCTCAGGCACACCTTTTTTACAGGAAAGTGAGGTTCTGGTGTCTGTGGTCCCCCCGGGCCAAGGACCTGGACACTTAAGGCCTCGCCTGACTCCATCTGTCATGCTCTTGGCCTTTGGAAAGTGCCCTGGGCCTCAGTTTCAGGCTGAGGTGTGAGTTGTGAGCAGCCAGAGGTGTTCCCAGGTGCTGGGTGGAGGAGAGAGCAGGCTTTCCTGGCACTCAGGGGACTCAGCCAGCAGAGCGGTGGACGGAAGGTGACGTTTTGCTAGGGCATTTTAAGCTTATTCTGCCTTCCAGAAAAGTGCCCTGTAAATCAGAGTTTCAGGCAGCACAGGCATGTGTCAGGGTGGTCCTCCTGCAGTGAGTAGTGTGTGGGGGTGGAGGAGCCTGGGACGCAGCAGACAATCACATGACTTGGGCAAGTCCCTCTCTCCCTGGGCCTCAGCTTTCTTATTTATAAACAAGGATTTGGACTAGGAGGGTTTGGGAATGTGTTCCTGCAATTAGTGTATATGACTTGGGCAGCTCAAGGCATCAAAAGGGAGGAGGGGGGACAGACCGCTCTTGATGATGAGGCTGGCAACCCTTCCAAGCATTTTCCCAGCAGTGGCCCCAGCCTGATGGCCATCATAAAAGAGAGCCAGCAGCAAGCACCATTTTATTAGAAAGTTTCGGCCCTGGCTGGTGGCACAATGGATAAGGTGCCAGCCTTTGAACCCAAAGGTCGCTGGTTCGATTCCCAGCCAGGGCATATAATCAGATTGCAGGCCACATCTCCAGCAGGGTCCTTAGCTGGAGGCAGGTGAAAGGCAACCATACATTGATGTCTCTCTCTCCCTTCCCCTCTCTCTGAAAATAAGAAATAAAATCTTAAAAAAAAGAAAGTTTCTCAGAGAGTTTCCTGTCCTTAAATGTTGTCTCCTACAGCTCACCCCAGTCCTGCTTGTCCATAGAAGGTCCTGTTGTGTAAATACATTACTTGGGAGGGTTCTAAGGGGGAAAAGAGGAAAGGAAGAGCCTTGAGAGATGGCATTAGGGGAGATGTCATGACATGGGGCACGGGGCAAGATCCAGAGTATCCTTCGGGCATATTGCAGTGCCCCTGGGAGCACAGAGCACCCCCACCAAGGAAGAGAATTACAGAGAATTACAAGGAAGAGAGGTAGGTGGCCAGCTCTACCTGGGCCCTCCAGGGACAACAACCTGTGTGCTGGAGGGAGACTGGACTCCAATGGCCCACAGAGGAGGTCAGCTTTCTCTGTTCCTCCTCCCTCTTGTTTCTTGACTGTTGCTAATCTCAGCAAATAAAGCAAAAGAGGCAGGAGGCTGGAGCTGTGGATTTGTACCCCACTGATGTTCTTAGCTTCCCTCAGAGCAAGGTTCAGCTCTGCAGGCTGCAGCAGCAGTGTAAGTCATGAATGACTCATCCCTGGGACTAAAAAAAAAAAAAAAAATTTAAGTACATTCATTTTTGTAATTAAAATTAAATTATGGAGAGTTGCAAGAAGCTGCCACTTTGTGTCTCTTGTTTTAAATGTCATTTTTCCAGGGAGTAGTACTTCATCCTCCTCCTATCTAAATCAGGTTTTCTGTGGTCCTATTTCTGTTGTTGTTTAATACACATTTACCTGGTCTTTCTATGTGCCAGGCACTGTTTTAAGAGCTTTGTAAGTATTAACTCATTCAATCCTCACAAGGGCCCCGTAAAGTA
Organism: Noctilio leporinus; assembly: GCA_004026585.1. Taxonomy (NCBI): domain Eukaryota; kingdom Metazoa; phylum Chordata; class Mammalia; order Chiroptera; family Noctilionidae; genus Noctilio; species Noctilio leporinus. The sequence continues at coordinate 25,367 of PVIW01005252.1, read as the reverse complement.
GTCCTACTTGTTCTAGTTTAAGTTACAGGGGAAACTGAGGCATAGAGGTCAGGAAAATTGCCTAGGGTTAAGATGAACAGCTGGTGAGTGGAAGAGCTAGGACTTGAACCCAGGCAGTTTGGCGTTAGAACCGGTGGTCTCAGCGCTGTGTCCTGCTACTCCAATCACAGATTTCAATGTACTTTGTCCATCCCCGCACCCGTCAGATGCTGAGCTCTGCAACTTTGCAGCCACTTGGCTTAGCACAGTCCGGTGAATGAACAAGTGAATGAGAAAGGGAGAAATTGCCCACCGTTCAATGACCTTAGCACAGTTATTCTGATCATTTTGACAGATTGTAGATCTTCAGACCATGGGTCAGGAATGGCTCCTGCCAGTCCTGTCATCATCTTTGGGAGGACAGAGCAGTTGGCTGTGCCAACACACCTGGGGCGAGAGACCAGGGAGATGCCTCATACCAGCACCTGGCTCTTGGCCTCCACCAGGCTCTGTCTTGATCTTGCCCTTGCTCACGCCCTTTCTGTCTCTCTGAGCCTCCTTGTTGCTGTTTGCCTGTCTCATCCTCTTCTTTGTCATCATCTGTACTCCTGGCATTTGAGGATGACATGAGATAGAAACTGTATTTTGTAATAATCACTGTTAGGTGGTGTGAAGCAAACAGCATGCCTGGTAAAACATGGAGGCAGGTGGTTCCCCAGGGACCCTACAAAGCTGGAATCCCAGGCTCTCCCCGATCCCTGTACTGGCTGCCCTTTGCTGTGGTGGCACCAAGGGGTGGCAGGGGAGTTAGGGCCCCCAAAGTTTCCGTTAGTCCCAAATAAACATATGATATAGCTAAGAATGATGTGTTTGCTATGAAAACACAGCTACACACAAATCCCCAGATCCCGTTACGCCCACTGCCCTTGAGTCTCCCCTCCCCCCACAAGCAAACTTGGGAGCCCTCAGATCTCATCTCTCTGTTTGGCTCATCGCCTTCCCTTTATAACAAGTGGGCTGGAAGGCTCAGTTCATTCATTCATTCACTTAGTCATTCCTGGTCTCAGGCTCATGTGAACAATTATCTATCACATGCTGGATGACAATACAAAGCAGTGGAGGGGTGTCAGTCTTCAGGAATTTTAGAGGCAAGCTGAAGAAACACCTGTATGGGTGAAAAGTTAGATGACAGTGCATGGGTTAACCAATAGCACGTTGGCAGCTACATCTATCAGACGTGGCTCTGATGTGTCACAGGTACACACAGGGCGAATATCAAGAACTGAATCCATAGGCAGGAGGGGTCCTGTGAGCTGGAGGAAGTCCAGCTTTGTGGAAGAGTGGATTTGCACCGAGGCAGGGGGTGGTGAGTAGCAGATGGACAGTGGGCCAGTGCGGGGCAGGCATTTCAGGCAGAGGACTGGCATGAGGCTTGGCCAGCAGAACCACAAGCATAGCCTGGGACTCTGTGATGAACGGCTCAGGCAGCATATCTGGCTAATGTGCCCAGGTCAGGCCATGAGTGTGATACTGAATGTCAGGATGCCCACACATGGGACACAGCACACAAACCAATGTGGGAAGAAAGACTCATGGAACCTTTCTAAGACTCATTCAGTAAGAGGACACAACAGACTGATGTGGTTCACAAATGATCAGATGTGGGTGGCCACCCTGGGCCTCTATCTTGGGGCACTCACCTGTCACAGTGGGATCCAGAGGCTGGAGACTCAATGTCTTCAAGTGCCAGGGTTCCCTTGGGAGGTGACTCCAGGCCTCCCCTGAGCTGTACAGCTGCAGGATCCTTCCAGTCTCTGGTCCTGTGCTAAATCGACTTAGGCTTGGTTTTATGGTGGACAGGGTGATGAAATATGCTGGCCTGCACATGTGTCCTCTGTGTCAGTCTCTCCCATAGCCTGTTGGTCCTGACAGACCCCTGGCCACTTTGGTAGCCCAGAGATGAGCGGGGTCTACTTTAAACAGTGGCCAAATACTAGCACTGTCCTCTGTCCCACCAGAAACCAATCCAAGAATTATTTTCCAGCCTAGCCTGAACCCTGCAAGTCCAGTAACTGCATAGACCAGGCCCATAGTGAGCACCCAGTAAACAGCTACTGGTGGAATTCCCAGTCCCTACATCGGTGACAGCTGACTGCCTCCTAGAGCCTTGTCCAGGTAGCTTCTCCCTCTCCCCAACCCTCCAAGCCCCCTCAGAGGCCATAGCTCACCCTTTCCTTACTTTCTGATGTCTCTGTTGGTATTGTCATCATGGTTATGCCACCCCCATGCACTTCTCACCACTCTATCCCAACCCCAGGTGTCCGGGACCCAGCCTCTGGACTCGTACCTCGATGGCTGCCTCCCCTGGTGGCTCCTTGGGAAGACCTTTCAATCAGGTGGAAAGCGGGTGTGAGGACCTAACTGGGAGGAGAACCTAGAAGGCTGAGCAGCAGAGTTTTTTGTCCAGACCAGACCAGGCAAGAAAAGAAACTGCCTGCAGTATAATAATAACACAAGAATAAAATCTGTGTTTTGCATACTCACAACTGTAAACCTAGTTTTGCCCACACCTGCGTATAAATACATATGAACCTAAGTTAATCTATGAGGTATTTTTGTATGAATGTATGGACATATGCTCATATATTGGCTGAATGGAATTTTTCTACACTTCGATCTAGTTTTATCCATGTCAGCCATCTTGGGTTGCAAAGTCCTGGGGTTTGGGAATAAGACCTGGGAAGGGGGGATGAGCAGCCAGTTCCCTTAGCACTACAAGTACTCAAGTGGGGACAGGATTGTTCTGGGCATTGCACCATCATGTAAGAAGTGAAACTAGGTGACCTCTCAGGTGCCTGTAATCACAGTGAATCTGATTCCAAACCTCTTTGCATAGCAGTGCAGGCATAATGACGTGATTGCTGCAGCGCTCGTGAAGGTGAAGGTGCGATGCTTGGGACCAGGCATGGATGGTCACGGGGGTGGACTCTGGTCAGAGACTTGGCTGCATAACTTAACAATCATGTGCTCCTGAGCACATCTCCCCACCTTACTGCACCTCAGTTTCCTGATCTGTCACATGAGGACGGCACGCGTGCCTGTGAAGGGTTATAGTGTTAATGAAATAGCATGCAGGAAGCCCTTCATGTGTGACATGGGGTAAGTGCTCCATCAGCATTGGTGGTGGTTGTTAAGTTGACATTGTGGTTCTGGTTGGAGGACTCGGTCCGAAACACGTAGGTCCTCAGGTGACCCCTCTGGCTCTATGAGGCCAGTCTGTCTGCCCTGCTTCTGGTCTGCTCCTGACCTAAAATTCCCCTGGTGGAGGGCTGTGCCTACACCCTTGGAGCTCTGTCCTATTCTCAGTTTCTTTGGACATCAGGACAATGCCAGAACCCACTCCCACTCCAATAGCTTTGGCCTCAGCTAGCATCCACCCAGCAGGGCCCTTAGAAGGAACAGATCATCCAAGCCCAGATTCTGAGGTGTCATTGCTTCCTGGCCCAGCCAGTGACACTCTTCTTTATTTTCTAAGCTAACTGGCATCTGAGCTATGTTCATGTGCCAGCCCACAGAGCATGGCCAGTGTCAGGGGGATGCAGGCCTTCATGGTGCCTGTCTGGAGGCCAAAATGAGATGGGCTCAGCAGACTGCCTTCATGTTGGGCAAATGAAACTTAGGTGAACAAAGCAGCCATTTTTGCTTCTCCCTTTAACCAAGCGTCTTTCCGAAGGACAGGGCCAGGCTCACTCTTCGGCTGTGTCTCTGGAGTGAGTCCCTTGCCAGGTGGCTTGCCCAGGCCCTCCTCCCCACTCTTGAGACCATGACAAACTTGACCTCCTCTCCACCCAGCAGGGGATTGGGAAGCTCTCCTTAACCCATTGACAACAGCTTGACCTGGAGCCCAGGCAGGAAGCCTCAAAATAAAGTCTGAGAACTTGGAAGGGGGATTATCAGCTCCAACCCCATCTTTTCAAAGGGGAAAAGGGTAGAAAATGAGAGGGGAAAAGTTCTACTGGTAAATTATACTGGCTGAGGACACGTAACCCTACTGCAAAAAAAAAAAAAAAAAAAGTAGCCTCCATTGTTCCTAAGTTTTGCTTTTTAATATGAGAGTTCCTGGATAGGTCTGGGAATCCCCATGCAGTGCTCTTTCTGGGAAGGGCGTTTTACTTAGCAGATTTCATCTTTAGTGGGAGTGGGAAACTTGGCAGCCCCACGTGGCTACGCCTCTGTTCTTAGATTTAGGGAGAAGGAGCCCTGAGAGGCCTCATCTGTCTCTCTGGCGAGGGTCTGGGGGGGAGAGGAGTGTGAGCGGCGGGTAAAGGGAGGGTGGCCCACGGTTCCCAGAAGAGGAAGGGTGGCTCCCTGGTTGCCGTTAAGAGGCCTCTTGCCCTTCCCTGGTCTCATAAACCTGGAACCCATGAGAACTGAAACATGTAAGAGCTGAAATGCTGACTCAGGAAGCGTTAGAGGCCCATTTGCATAATATGTCTAAAGTGATTGAACTATATGTGGCTTGATGGTAGTAAGAACAGCCTTTGTTTTCAACCCACGAACCCTGATGCTTGCTTGAGCACTTAAGTTAGTCAGACCTGTAATAATCATTTTACTATGTTTCTCATGCTAAGTACCACTGGTAACTCAAAGATGAAGCCTGTAGCCCTTTCCCTGTAGAAAAGGCAGGCTGGCTGGAGGCTTGCAGGTAAGGGGATGTTTGGAAGGCATCACCCAAAGACAAACCCATGGGTGCCCCTAGTTTGGACGGGGAACCCCCTAACCTAGGCCCATCTTGCTGTGCCTGTTTGTATGACCTATTTTCTAGCTACACGTAGCTAGCATTACCTGTTCTAAACATCTGGCACTACCTGCTGCTAAGTCACCTTCTAGCTTCGAACAGCTGGGGGCCCCACCCCCTCTCCACCTCCAATTCATCCAGGATCCCTCCCTCCTTTTCTTCCTTTTGGAATGATCTGGAGGTACCAGATCCACGAGTTCTGATGTCTTTAAAAGGACCAGCCTGGGAAGTAAGGCTCATTTGACAGCTGCGACATTCATCTTGACTCCGGTGGAAATCCAACAGCCCATCGCATTTTGGCTTCCAACCGGGCACCATGAAGGCCTGTGTCCCCCTGATACTGGCTATGCTCTGCGGCCTGGCCTGGGCTGGTAAGTCGCTATCTGGTGGAGATAAAAAAGGGTCTTGCCTAAAGAAGCAGAGATTTGGGGAACTTGGTGGAGGGTAAGAGCGGTGGGACCAGGAAGGATCAGCTGTGTCCCAGATTCATAGAGCACCTTAGATTGTCCGTCCTTGTCTGAGTGCAGGAGTTGCCTCTGTAGCGGACTGGGCTGTGAAGGGAGTTGCAGGGGCTGATGAACTAACAATATGATAAACTTGTCAGCTTGGAAATCCACCCCCAAACATTCCTTAGTCCAGTGTGACTTTTGAACTCATCGACATTCTGGTTTTGGGAGTCCTTCTGCGATAGAAAGCAGGGTCGGTAGCCAGCTGGGTTTCAGTGGTCTGACTGCCCTTGCTGACCCTCCACTGCATGAGGGTGGGTGAGGCTGTTGAGGGTGGGGCCTTTCTCTGGGTGAAACCTTAGCAGATGGGCAGGCTCAGAGGGAAACTGGAAGGAAGAGCCCCTGACCAGGAGGTAGGCTGTGTGCTCTCTGGGGCTGTACAGGTTGGGGGAGGACTCAGTCTTGTCAGTGTTGGAGGAGCTGACACAGAGACAAGGGTCCTCGTCCACAGCTGCTAGCAGTGCAGGGAGGAGATGGGAACACTTTCCTGTTTAGTAGCTATGCGGAACACTGATGCTCCTGTGTTAGTTGTGGCTCATAGGTGAGTAAAACCGAGTGCCAAGGGAGGAGCGGAGCTGATGTATGTGGAGAGAATCCTTATCTGCCTGGAGGAGCAAGAATCAGAGCCTGATACCCATCCCACCCAAACTAGATGGTCCCCAAATAGGAAGGACTGTTGCAAGCACTAAATAAGATAATGTAGAAAAAGCATTCTACGTAGGATGAGATCTCACTGAATTGGGGCTTTGACGGTGATTATAAGTATTCCAGGAGGACCTTACTCTTGGAGTCATTTCCAAGTGGGTTGTGAATAAGGATACCCCTAGAGGGATTCCTAAGTGGGAAGCATTAGGAGAGGAAGCTGTTTCCAGATCTCCCAGCCCTGGATGAAATCATGTACCTGTACACTGTGGTTACTGCTCCAACTGGGCCCTGGGTAGCAGAGAGCCAGTGGTGGAGACTGAGGGAGGACATGACAAGGTCTAGCTTAGAGGGGAGGGTGGCCACCAGGTTGGTATATTCCAGTCACAGGAGAGGACAGCAACTGAAGACTTTTGGTTCCTGGGGGAAGGAGGGGAGGGTTGGGGAGGAAGGCAGGCATCCCTGAGGAAAGAGGCAACAGTGGTTTCAGACCTGCCGGTGCAGCCCTAACCCCTGTGGGTGGTGATCGGGCTGTGGGATTGATGCGGAAGTGAGGGCTGAGTGGGTGATGCCTCCTCCTTTCCTTCAGGTGGGAGGGGAAAGGCTGTGCTCTTCTCCGTCCTATTTCAACTTCTCAGAACTTTGATGCAAAAATATGAATCATATGAGGGAGAGTCATTGGCTGAGGCAGAAACCTGGTCCTAAAAATGAATTTTCTTGGCTGACTAGGTCTCCATGGAAACAGCATCTAGGCCCCTGGAGAGGCATAGATGTAGGTTGCCCCAACCATCAGAGGGGCTCAGCACTAGTATACAGAAACACCCAGGTTCTCCTGGTGGGCAGTGTGGTAAGGAGGGAGCTTTCTAGGATATTGGAGAGTGTAGAGAAGTTTAGTGTTTCATTGTGGGGAGCCATTCATGACTGAGCTCTTCATGGGGAATGGAGGGACAATCTGCTAAGGGAAACAAGACAGGGTCTGGGATGGGGCCGAGGGATGCAGGGGATGGGAAGGTGGCAGATGGTGGGTGGAGCAATTATTCAGGTGCCTGTCTGGTGAGTGAGACACACACAGAGCATCTGTGTAAACAATAGGCATCAGGCGGTGCACTGGTGTTAGTACTCAGGGTGACTAGTCATCTAAGTGTCTCCAGAAAAGCACAATGAGGCGCCTCTCCCGTCTCAAATCCCAGGATGGTCTGGAAGCCCACCAAGTTTACAGGGAAGTACATGAAGGATCCTTGGCCAGGGCTTCTTACTGGGAACAAAGTCCTTGAACAGAGAGGAGAAAGTCCACTCCCACTGAGGCAGCGGGGGTGTTCTTCTGAGGGCTACAGAGCTGACTATTCACTTGCAGCCCGTCTCAACCAGTGCCAGCTGCTGGAATGAAGTGAATTCTTCGGACTCTGCTGATCTGGCCCATTAAAAACATTGCCCTGTTTTGTCTGAATTCTCTCCCTTTGGATTCTGGGTGTACTGCCAGGCTGACTGGGCAGGCAGCTGACAGTCTTCCTCCTGGGAGTGTTCCTCCTGGGCTGAACATTTCTCCTCAAGGTCATTGCATTCAGGTTCTAAGGGAGCATCTTAAGATTCATGAGGAGTTCTGCTGGGCCTGAAGGGACAAGGGGCATTGGGCATGGTCTTTCTTCTGGACAATGCACTGGATCGGAGGCCTGCCACACTGGAGGCCCTGTTGTACGCATTGTGAATTTGCCTCAGGACCTGGGTTAAACTTGACCTGACACTTCTTTGATGTAAAGAAAACAGACCTATAATGATGATGTCAGCTGGGAAGTTGTCAGCAGCATAAATGCGCTGGCACCCAAGCCTGAGGGATGGCCTGCCTGAACCCAGGGAGGGAGCCAGCTGGACAAGCATGCAGGCAGGGAGGGAAGACTGCTCCAGCCAGGCGCCATTCGCCATTCTTGTCTCCTGGAAGATGGACATAAAATATTGCCACTGCTTATGTATCTAACAAACACTTACAGGGTGCTCCTCTGTGGCAGGCACTGTACTAAGTGCTTTACAAATATTAACTCCTTTAATTCTTGTAAGTATTCTATAAGATGTGCTCCATCATTATCATACTTTTACAGATAAGGAAACTGAGGCATAGGTCAAATAATCTGCCCAAGATCATATAGCTAGAAAGCAGCAGAACCAGAATTCAAGCCCCAAGCAAGTTGGTGCCCGAGTCCAGGGTTGTGACCTCTCTGCTGTCACCCTCATGAGCACAGTATAACCCCTAAACCCAGAATCCAAAGCAGCAACTAAACCCATATTCCTAATACTCACCTCTGCCCCAAAACCAGGCTAAATTGAGATACCATACCTGCATGGAATCGCAATTAGAGCCAAATCCCAAATCTAATTGAAGGCAAAACTGGGTTAATTTCCCCTAATCCTGACACATGCCACAGCCCTCAATGTGATCTTAAACCTACCCTCCATTCTTTACCTGAACACAAATACAAAATTGTTACTTTATCAATAAATTTAACTCAAGCCCAAATTTGAATTATAGCTCTTAATCTAAACCTAACCCCAACCCTGGCCCAAATTAGGTTTCAGTTTCCTCGTTCACACAAATTCCGATGTTGACAGTAATTCCGACTCTGATCAGGACATTCTTAGTAACCCACAGCCTGACCCTAATTAACCCCAGCACTCGCTAAATCCAAACCTCAGGAACCTCAAATGGAAAGAAAGGCTCTGATACTACCCTGAAAAGCCCAGAGTGGAAGGAAGGGCCCCCACAGCCAGCTGTCACCTCAGCTTGCACCCTCCACTGTCTTTGCTGTGGTAGGCATGGTGGGGCTTGTTTTTTTAGGAGTGGTGGTGAGTTTGTACCATTTCTTTTAAAATTTCTTGTCTTACGCCCCTGTGACCAAAGGCTTGTTTCTGCCAGCCATTTGGCTGGAGTAAGGGATGTGGTCCGTGGTTACATAACAGATCTTATTCCACAGGCCAGTTCTCACCCACCCCTCCTCATTCCCCACCCTGAGATAAACTAATCTGAATGCATTCCAAAGATTCAAGAAACAGAAAGATCTGACATGGGGTGGGTGGGGCGGAGGGAGAGAATAAAATGCAGAGAAGACCAGATAAAGGAGGGGAAAGAACAAAGAAGCTGGAAATACAGGATGAGAGGAAGAGAAGAAGGTGGTGGGTCAGAGGGGAGAGGGCAGGTGGGGTCCCTGCAGCAGCTGTGACCCACCTTCACTACAGGACTGATGAATAGCAGTGTCTGGGCCACACCCAGCCCACAGACCTCCCTTGGAAGACCTAGAGGTTGTGGCCACACTGAGCCTGCATCCCAACATGGCAGCACATGGCTAGAGCTGATGGGGGCCTGCCACTTTCAGGCAGGGCAGTGCTTCCAAATTTGTCACAGCCCCTACCTCTTCCTACTGCTTTCCTGCTTCTTCTCCCAGTTATATCACTGGTCTAGCCACAGGAGGCATTTGGGTTTGTGATCCTGGTCTGTATGGTGAGCCCTGCAGTATATAGCGGTGGGTGGTGGGTGGTGGGCGGTGGGCAGCGGGAGGAGGTATATGACATGCTTTGGAGGCTGTGGATGCACTTTTCCCTTGCAGACAGCAATGGCCTCTCCCACCAGCTAGGGCCCTTGCCCTTAATGTGAACCCTTCAGCAGGGCTTACCTTGATTAGGAGAATAGGATCCTCACCGAGTTGAGTTTGTGACCTTTAAATTGCCCATAGAATAAATGGGCTCAGGTGCATTGCACTGCAATGAGAAATTTAACTGAGATGTTGCCTGCCGGGGTGACAGCTAGCATCACTGGTCCAGGGACCACTGTGAAGACTGCGAGCACCTGTGTACTGGTGAGGCTCCTCGTGGGGCGAAGGGCCAGGAAAGCACAGCAGGCTGAGTCGTGCCCACCCCAAGCCCACCTGAGGGGCTGCTGGCCTGGATGACCCATAGTCTAAAGCAGGGCTCAGGGCTGATGGCAGGGCTCAGAGGACCTGAGGTGAGGATACTTAGGGACACAGCAGGGATTTGGCCACCACTTGTTCCAGGTGTTGTAAAATAATCCCGTTGTGAAATCCCAAGTGAAAATCAAATAGATGCCTGGAATATCTGTCAAAAGTATCAGGACTAATGATATCTTAAAAGTTTAAATAATTCCAAAAGAAGCAAAATGATAAAAAATATTGTTACATATCCCACACCAATTGTCATTCAACACTTTAAATCTCAAAAGTATTTAACAGATGGCAGTAAACCTTTTCAACTTGCACGCCACTGGAAGGCTGCATGGCATCACGTGACCATCACAATTCACACCACTCTTCCTCCAGTGAGTAGATCAAATGGTCATTCACAGTCCAGTAATTCAGTGGGACATGCAGTGCCCTCAAAAGCCAGTCATTCTTCTGCTACTTGAATGGCACAAACTTAAATGAATCATTCTTAAAAATCACTTTGAATAATCACCTTGTTTGTATGCTGCCCCCATTTCAAACACCCAGAAAAACGATCTGCTTTATGAGAAAAGCCTTGCTAAGTTCACTGTCAGACTGTGTGTTCTGACTCCCAGTTTGCAAAACATGCTCACTGAAGCCACAGTAATCGTGGCCGGCAAGATCACTGCATGTGGCTGTGCAGATTGTGCACTGTATACACCTGGGCACCTGGTAAAAAGGTAAAGTAGACCAAACCGGATCTGTATGCTTCTTGCCACGCCATGTGCCACGGGGCTGACGTGTGCCTGCTGAAAGAAAGTGATGCCTTTTCCTAATTTGCCCAAAGGTGATGTCTGCTGACCCAGCCTTGAACCCACAGACCTGTTTTCACCCAGAAGGAAACTTTATTTGATTGCACCAAAAACACCATATATCCTAGCAGAAGTTCTGCTGGTCAGGCTCAGGGAGGAAGAAGCAGGTCCAGGGCTCACTGTCAGATTCAGAACCTACCCTGTTCCTGCTGCCTCTTTCCCAGGCAGCAGACACAGGAATACCTGTTTACCAGACCGTCAAGCTGGCATTTCTAGATAGAGGTAACACTTAGCCTGGGAGCCTTTCAATCTCCAGCTCTCTGATTTGCAACTCATAACATTTTAAGCGATGTGTGTGACTCTAGGTCCGCTCACAAAAGTCTATCAGCATAAAGTGTAATTGAGTTAAGAACCCTGTCGGCACTCAGAGCACAGCCTGGCACAGGGTGAGCGCTCAGAAGATTTTTGTTGACTGAACGAATAACCTGATCCATGGTTCTAATGGTAAAACACAGTCTTATCCAGTGAGTCTGAGTTACTCTGTAATAGTGTTGTTTCTTGGGCAGAAGTTCCTGTGTGATGAGAGAGGAACCCAGAGTCCCCAGAAGCATTTCTCCTGTCCCTCCTGCCCTACCTCACCAATCTCAGGCCACAGCAAAGGCTGCACTCAGCTCACAGGCTGGAGGAACGGAGCAGCAATAGGAATGTGCTTTTCTGAACACTCCAGCCCCCTCAAACACAGCCTGTATGGCCATTGTCAAGTGTTGCAAAGAAAGAAGGGAAGCTGGTATCTCAGGAAACAGTTCTTATTCCTGCAGGTCCTGGGAGGAGTCTGCTCTTGACTCTGCTGGGATGCTGGTATAGGTGCAGCATGTTTCTAAGTAACGGCCTTGTCATTTGGAGAATGTCCAATCTATCCATCTATCAACTTTCATGAAAGAAAAGCCATAGCCAAATCAGAGTTTTCCATCAAGACGGGGCCACCTTCTGTCTCCCCCTCCCCCTTTTACAGATGAACACAGCTAGTGCCAGAGGGGCAAAGTGGTAAGGAGGGTTCTTTCCACTTAAAAAAAAAATTTGTTGTTGTTGTGTTATAATTGTTTCATTTCCCTCCCCCATTGCTATCCCCTGCCCACTCTCCCCATCCCCTCTCTCACAGTCAAACCTCACCTTGTCCATGTCCATGGGTCTTTCACATTAGCTCCTTGACTCTTCACTTAAAAAAAAAAAAAAAAATTATTTATTATTTTTAGAGAGCAGGGAAGGGAGGGAGGCAGAGAGGGAGAGAAACATCAATGCATGGTTGCCTTTCCCCTGCTTCCAGCTATGGACCTGGCTGGAGACCCGGCCTGCAACCTCATCATGTGCCCTGGCTGGGGAATTGAACCTGCGACCCTTGGGTTTGCAGGCCTGCGGCCCATCCACTGAGCCACCAGCCAGGGCACTTTTCACTTTTTTAAAACACTTTTCAAACAATTGGTCTCCTTCCATCTTCCACTTTCAGTTCTTCTCCTCCTTCACTTTGCACTAGCTTATTGTATCTTAGCTCCTGTTTTGTATTTTCTTCCACTGCACATGCGTGTCCTTGAGGCTGGAGAAACTGAGAACCAGAGATAAAGGGGAGAGATCCCTTGGGGTTGGTTGGTGACTTTATTTTTCTGCCCTTCAGCTAAAAGGGACCCCAAAGAACCGGAGCCATTCCTGGAGCCAGAGGAAGAGTTGGAAGAGGTCCCAGCTAGCAGTGAGTCTGCCTCCCCAAAGGGGACCTTCAGGAGGAAGGAGAAAGGACTTGAGAGGGTAACAGGGGAGGATTAGACACACCAATGGTGACAGACCCAGGCCTGCGCCAGACAGACCCCAAATCCGGCACCTGGAGGGAGTTGCTGGCCTCCGGGGGTGGGGGGTGCGGGGTGGGGTGGGGTGGGCAGAAAAACCTTGGGGGCAGGGTGGTCAGCAGGAAAGGGAGCCTGAGGCCTGCGCAGAGGCCTGAGAAGGAAGTGGAAGAGAGTTTATTTTTAGAATGGGAAGATTATAAAAACAACAGGCCAGAAAGTGGAGCTGGACCTCAGAAAGGACTTCCTGACTGAAGGGTGTGCACCAATGAAGCCTGTTTGTTTCCCTTCCCTGGAGATCTTGAATAGAAGAGTCAGGAGAGCAAAGCTAAGTGTGGGGAACTAGCCGTGCCGCAGCGACCCCTAGAGGTCCGCCCAGCACTCACACCTGGCCTGTAACCCGGTTCCCACAGACCTGTACTCGGCACCCAACTCCTGCCACGGCCGCTGCCACGAGTCCTTTGACAGGCACCACCCCTGCCACTGCAATGCCCGCTGCCCAGAGTTTGGGAACTGCTGCGAGGATTTTGAGAGATACTGTGGCTACGGTCAGTCTCTGTCCTTTCGCCTAGCCCCAGGCCAGAGGGGGTTCTCCAGAGCAATACTTCTCCAAGTGGGGCCCTGGGGTGGATGGCACCAATATCGGGAATTTATTAGAAATGCTTCACTGTGGACCTACTGAATCAGAAACTCTGGGGGTGGGTGGGGCCCATCAGGGGTGCCCACCCATCCACCCACCCATCTGTTTTAACAAGCCCTCCAGGGGATTCTGAGGTATATCCCAGTTTGAGAACTTTCCTAGAGGAAGTGGGCAGTGTGAACATCCTCTGGACATTTCGTGGTGGGCAAGGCTGTGTGCTGATTTTAAGGACTTCTGAGGACCAAGGCCCCTGTCCTGTGGCCACGAGGGGCCCTGCCTGCAGCCCCTCTCCCTTACTGCCAGCTTCTGGAAGGTGCTCAGAAGGTGAGGTGCTCACAGAGTGGCCTCCTTCTGGGCTCCCTGGCTCTGAGATACCCCTCCCGCAACCTCCCTCCCAGAGGGCTTTTCCCACAGCAGAGACGCCATCACCAAGCAGGAGCTGCTGGCCATCTCTGAGAAGATCTATAGGGTGGACACCAACAAAGCCCAGAAAGAGGACATCATTCTCAACAGCCAAAATGGCATCTCACCCTCAGAAACCAGAGACCAAGTGGACTACTGCCCAGAGCCGTGAGTACCTTTATTCCTCTCCTTCCACGTCCGCCCCTGCCCCCCAACCCAAGTTTGCGTCTTTTGATGCCCCTCAGCTCTTTTTACCTCCAGGCAGGCAGGATCAAAAGGGAGAGAAAAAAATATTTAGGTCCCCAGAGGCAAGCAAAGCCATCTTGAGGGACCACGGGCACCTAGTAGGGAGGATTTCTGCAATTGGCCAGGCTGAGAGCAACCTCATGCATAATGTTCAAGAGTATCTGAAGTCCCCTCTGTGCTCCTAAACCCAACTATTGCAGGCCTGCCTGGGCCCAACTGGCAGTTCCTGGAGGAGTTTCTGCTCCACCTTCAGGCCTCTGACTGTGCCTTCCTCCACCTCTCCAGGCTCTTTACATACGTCAACGAGAAGCTGTTCTCCAAGCCGACCTATGCAGCCTTCATCAACCTCCTCAACAACTACCACCGAGCGACTGGCCACGGGGAGCACTTCAGCGCCCAGCAGCTGGCTGAGCAGGACACCTTCCTCAGGGAGGTCATGAAGACGGCAGTCATGAAGGAACTCTACGGCTTCCTCCAGGACAAGAGTGAGTGAACCTTCTCCAGGTCCCATGGAGCAGTGCTGTGGACTCAGGTCTGTCCGCAGGAGAGCTAGGAGCCTCTGGGGCCTCCACAGTGGGGGAGGTTAAGAACACCGGTGGGGATCACCTGGAGGCCCGTGTCCATTTGGGGGGGGGGGTAGGGAAAGAGGGCAGGAGAGGATCCCAGAGAGATCATGGACCTAAGCAGGCACTGAAGAGTCCTCTGCCTGGCCTGAATGTCACCGCATCTTTTGATTTACTCTCAGCTGCCTTGTTCACTTCCCCAGTCACTTCTTCAGTCTTGGGGTTCTCTGCAAGGCTGTGAGCCACCCCACTTCATGCAGGGCACTTGTCAGCCACCTCAGCTGATTCCAGTGTCAACAGTACTTTCCGAGCTCAGAGAGTCCATGATTCTGCTCCTTCCTCCTGCTCTAAGTCCAGAAGGGAGGTCTGCCCACTCCACTTTTTTGTTGGGAGAGCAGCAACAGGAGATCAACAAAGGTTCAGAGGGGAACATTCTACCGGGAAGAATTCTGGTTGGAGTGGTTCCAGATAGAGACGTATGAATCAGACCAAAAAAGGCTGGGGCTGCGGAACTTCTTGGCGTGGGTTGTGTTTGTTAGTGTCCTCCGGATTCCTTTTCTGAACTCCAAGCAGCTGGGCTTTGCCTCTGGGCAGCTCTGTCCAGGTCTCCCCTCCCGGGCCGTGGGATGGCCTCTATTCCTGGCTACCACATTCCATCCAAGGGCCTCCCTGTTAGAAGTTAGTAGTACCACGCTCTGTTTTCACGTGGTCAGGGACACACAATCCTGATGAGTAGGACACAATACTTCACTGCCCCCTGGTGTTCTCTGTGTAGTAAACACGCGAAAGAATCTTGGAGGTCAATGCTGAGCCCTTCAGCTTTTCAAAGGAGAGAAATGGAGGTCTAGACAGGTTAGGACCTCCTGTCTTGACCACATAGGGAGTTGTAAACGGAGACAGGCTGAAACCCAGGGTTCTGATACCGAGGTCAGGTTGTTCCATGACTTACCCTGTTTTCACCTGGCTCCCTGTCCAAATCCCATGTGTTCTTTTTTCTTTTTTTTTAAAAGAATTTATTTCATTATTTTTAGAAAGTGGGGGAGGGAGAGAGGCAGAGAGGGAGAGAAACATCAATGTATGGTTGCGTTTCACCCGCCTCCAGCCACAGACCTGACTGGAGACCTGGTTTGCAACCTGGTTATGTGACCTGGCTGGGGAATCGAACCTGCGACTTTTGGGTTCGCAGGCCGGTGCCTTAACCACTGTGCTACCAGCCAGGGCCAAATCCCATGTGTTCTTAAAATCCTAGTTCACATCCCACTGCATTTATGAAGCTGCATGCGCTTGCCACAGCACACAGCTGGTTTTCATCATCTCTTCAGAGGTCAAGGGTTTGGGGTGTGGCCTTGGGCCAGAGAGACTTGATTAGAGTCCCAGCTCTGCCACTCACTAGTGATGTGACCTTGGGCAAATTATTCTGTCTGAGCCTTATCTGCTGAAATGGAGTCTTGGAGGATTTAGGCTTGTAAAGCACCCAGTGGAAAGCCTGGTAGCCGTTCAGATTGTGAATCCATTATGTTATTTTGTTCATATTTAGTCTTACTTTCCAATGGTACTTTAACTCATTGAAAGAAAGGACTCTAGTATCACTTTTGTATTCTCCACACGCAATTCTGGCCAGTAAACAATATTTAATGGCTCCTTAATTTAGCTCCCCACCCCTAAACTTATCCTTGGGTCCCAGCTGCCTTTTGGACATCCCTACCTGCCTATTGAATGGCATCTCTTCAGAACTTAGCGTAAAGAGAACTCATGGTTCCTGCCTCTTCCTCAGTTGTCCCATCTCCCAAACGATACCATAATTCATCCAATTGCTCAAGAGTTATATCTGATTCTTCTCTTTACCTCACTGCTTCTCATTCCCATGTTCTCCACCAATAACGTCTATCACTTCCACCTTCAAAATCTATCCCTGATCTGCCTGCTTTTCACCTGTCCTCCATGGCTTCAGCATAGCCTAAGCCACCACCACTGGTGACCTGGACAGAGCATCAGCCTCAAAAAGGGTCTCTCTGCAGACTGTTGACTTTATTATACACACAACTGATGTGATTTTTAAAAAACAAAATTTCCAAGACAAAATTCCCCTGCTTAAACCTCTTGGTGGCTCTCCCATTACCAAGAAGCTCTAGAGTCATTAACAGATTGGTCTCTGGAGCTAGCTTGTGGGGGCTCAAGTGCTGTGTCTACGTATGTCTTATTAACTGTGCAATCGTGCATGAGTTATATGCCCTTTGTTTGCCTCAGTTTCCTCATCTCTAAATTGGGAACAATTAGTACCAACCTGATGTGAAGATTGAAAGCACATCAAACAGTGCCAGGGACACAGAACATACTCAGTAAATCTGAGATATTTTTGTTTTTATTACCCTTTGACTGAGATCCAACCCTCCTGGAGTGGCTTATGGATCTGGCCACTGCCTGCCTCTGCCCTTCTGCTCACACTACCTGAAGCCATATTGACTTTCAGATCTTTGAGCATCAAGCTCAAGTTATTCTGGAGCCTTTACATGTTCTAGTCCCACTACAAGGAAGAGTCTTTGCCGCAGAACTTTGCACGCTCGCTCCTTATCTTTCTGGTCTCTGGTTACCAGAGGTTTCTGGCTGCCTTTTCAGAGGAGCCTTTCTGACATTCCTGTCTAGAAGAGCCCCTAACCCTATCCTCACCTTCAGTCATCATGGGATAATCTTTATTTTCCTCATAGCACTTACCTGAAACCATGTTGGTTACGTATTGTTTCTTTGTTTATTATTTGTCTCCTGTACTGGAATGTAAATTATAAAGACAGGGATCTAGTCCTTGTGATTCCCTGTTGTATCCTTCACCTTTACACCCAGGTCTGGCACAAAACTAGTGTCCCATGGATCACCATTGAATGAACAGTTGGATACATTTGTCGGTTGAACTCATGTGTCTCCACGTGATGGAACAGGTGGCCCTTCCCGCTTTCCCAGGATTTGGTCCTGTCTTGCTCTCTCCTAAATCCTGTGTGTTC
Source organism: Noctilio leporinus (assembly GCA_004026585.1). Lineage (NCBI taxonomy): Eukaryota > Metazoa > Chordata > Mammalia > Chiroptera > Noctilionidae > Noctilio > Noctilio leporinus. The sequence goes on along the minus strand of PVIW01005252.1, from coordinate 8,028 downwards.
CTCCCTACAGACCGCTACAGCTCAGAGCAAGAGTTTGCAGATGACTTGAAGAACATGTGGTTTGGGCTCTATTCAAGAGGCAATGAAGAGGGGGACTCAAGTGGCTTTGAACATGTCTTCTCAGGTGAGATCATTCTTCTTAGAAAGAAAGAGATGGAGAGACAGCCTCCCTCAGGAGCAGGGCAGCATTGGGCATTGAAGAATCAGCAGCCATACCAGCTACCAGGGAGGGACGTGTCTACTCCTAGGCCAAGAGTGTGTGTGTGTGAGGGGGAGGGGGATGTCTGAGGAACCACTATTGAGAAACAGTTCCTCAGAGTATCTAAGAGAGAAAGAGGGCCAGATGCTGGGGCTCCCAAGGGGCACCTGTAGGAAGGGAGATGCTTTGGGGACTATAGCTGTATATCTCTGAATGGTCCTCTGTTTTCAGATCTTGGTCAGCTGCTTCCCAAGGGGCACTTGGTCTTTATCCCCATTACATTAACCCATAAAGCCCACAAGGAGGAGTCAGCCAGGAGAAAAAAATTTCCCAAGGGCTTGATCTGAAAGGGGGGCCTTCCGGTGGTGAAACTTAGTTCTATAAGGGACTCTGAGAAGTCCAGGCAAGGGGCTGAGCAGATGAACAATCCAGAAGTCAAATTTTGAAAAAGGAGATGGCCTTGGCATGGGAGGCGGAAAGGAGTTAGAAGGGAGGCTCGGATCAGTCACCTAGGACTCTTTATTACAGGTGAAGTCAAAAAGGGTAAGGTCTCTGGCTTCCATAACTGGATCCGCTTCTACTTGCAAGAGAAGGAGGGCTTGGTTGACTACTATAGTTACATCTACGATGGGCCAGTGAGTACTGAATACCGACCCCTGGGTTGGAAAGCCCCTTTTGTACCCAAACTTCCTGCCCTCGGTCTGCATTCCGAACAGTCAGACTTGTCTCTCACCCTGACCCCCGTGGCAGCTAATGGGGATTGTGAATGTGACTTCTCCACCTACTGAACAGCAGGTTCAACCAGCCAGGACACCCGGATTCCCTTCCAAACACTGAAGGCTCCACAACTCCAGGGGCACGAGGCAGAGGGCGCCATCTCCGGATAGGGGCAGGGGCAGGGGCAGGGGCTCAGAGGGGAAAACCAGACATGCAATTACTTCGTGCCTGAATATTCCTAGTGTGTGGTGTCTGCTGCTAAACTCCTCATTTTATAAACATGAAACTTTTGCTGCCTGATGCCAGAAAATACTTTAGGAGTAGTAAATGGCTCTTTTCTTCCACATGTGAGGGCAGAAGGAACAGTTATGTCCTTGCTTCCCAGGCATTGGTCATATGGTTGCCTGGCCTCCCTGGGAGATACTGGCAGCTCCAGACAGAAGGTCTGAGTGGGGCTTACATATCGCAGCAGGAGAGACTGTTCGCTCAGTGGATTTAAAGAATCCAGCCTCCCTGGAAAGCTTACACAGGCACCTAATGGGCCCTCAACAAATCCTGGCTGAATTTGTTGGCAGCCCATTTGCCACCCCTCAGCCAACTTCCACTCTGTGCCGTTCACCATACCCCTTCTGTCCGCAGTGGGAGTCTTATCCTGATGTGTTAGCCATGCAGTTCAACTGGGACGGCTACTATAAGGAAGTGGGCTCAGCGTTCATCGGCAGCAGCCCTGAGTTTGAGTTTGCACTCTACTCCCTGTGCTTCATCGCCAGACCAGGCAAAACGTAAGTACGGGGCCAGCCAGGCCTGGGGAGCAGGATGTCCGGAGCCAGGACTGTCAGGAGACCTGGATTCTGCCACTTGGTGGCTCAGACGGCATGGGCAAATTACAGTTCTGGGCCTCAGTTTTCTCACTTGGGAAATAAAGCTGTTGGATTGGTGGCTGCCCAAGTTCATCTTAGCAGCAGAACCATTGCTCCCCCTTTTCCCCAAGGGAAATCTTATCCAGGGCCTTAATGTATGACACAGTGAAAAAATGGTCCAGGTTGGCATGGCTCAGTTGGTTGGGCGTCAGCCTGCTAAGTGAAAGTCGCCAGTTTAATTCCTGATCAGGGCACATGCCTGGGTTGCTGACCTGGTTCCTGGTTGGGGCATGTGTGAGAGACAACTGATCGATGTTTCTCTCAGACACCGATATTTCTCCCCATCTCTTTCTCCCTGCCTTCCACTCTCTCTAAAATAAATAAATAAAACAATAAACAAACCAACCAACAAATAAATAAATAAATTCTTTTTTAAAAAGTGAGAAATGGAATTGCCCTGGTGCACCAAGCCTCTCTAATTGCCCTCCCCGCTACCTTACCCGAGGTTGCTTGGGGGAACCCTGGAGCCCCAGAGAGTTCAGTTGGAACAACTGGGCCTCATATGCTCTTAACATTTGAGGACTTTTGAAAGGGCTCCGAGCACGTGGGAGAGCTGGAGGCAGTGGCTGAAGTGAGCTGTGGAAGCTCTCGCTTACCTAGGGGCTTTTAAAACAGAGTCGAGTCCTTCTGTATGAGTTGGGACAGAGGTGGAGTGAAGCAGGGCCCCATGATTTGACGATCTTTTCCACAGGTGCCAGTTAAGCCTGGGTGGACATCCCTTGGCTATCCAGACCTACTCCTGGGACAAGTCCACCTACGGAAATGGCAAGAAGTACATCGCCACAGCCTACGTGGTGTCTTCTACCTGATAGAGCTTGGGGCCGGAAAGGGGCATGAGGACAGTGAGTGCTCTTGCAGGACTGAGATGCTGCTCTCTGCTCTGGGCTGGACAGGGGATGGAGGAAACCAAGTGGTTTCCAAATCCAGACATGTCCATATGGGAAAGAGAAAAATGACACAAATTAGAAAAATGCAGGGACACAGTCAAATCTTTGTTCTCCAGCATTTTGGAAGCAGTATCCAGACACAGAAGATGGGGCCCTCCATAGCTCTTTATCCTGATGGAGCTGCAACTGTGAACAAGTCCGTGACCTCTGTAGGCTTCATGTTTCCTTTTAATGTAAAGGGAAGGGTTTGCCCCCTTTCCTCTTTTTGGGGTTGGTGAGAGGGCAAACCTGATGAATAATACTGTGAAGGTGTTATCAGTTATTCTTAGGAAGAACGGCTGACAGAAACTCAAGATTACTATAATGGCTGTTATGGTACACAGCTCTACAAACTGTAATTCAGCCTCAAAGAAATCAGGCCTTGGAAATCAAGTGTGGGTATTTTGTCTTTTCTAGGGTTACAGCCTCTCAGAACAGGGTCTGGGAGAACTCAAACACCAGACAGAGAGGGTCATGGCTGACACAGTGAGTGGGATGGGGCAGGGAAGTGGACTTCTCCAGGCCTGAAGCCTTTTTCAACCAGCTCAGTAACTGCACCAAGAATGCTCCTGCTTGTTGATATTTAGTGCAACTTACAGAGCTATATTTTGATCCCGAATAATTTGTGAAAGAGTTTCCCCATAGGATGATTTCGCATCAGAAGAAAGGAACCTATAGCTTGGTGTTGTGAATAAGTATTTTAAGGCTTAACCTATAGCCATAATTTGCATAAACTCTAGAAGGGAAGATCAGGGAAACTGTGTTTCAACCTCAATTACTCATTTCTCCCTTAACTCCACTGGGAACCAAACACTGTTCCACAGAGCCAGGCTAGAAGTACATAGTTAAAAGCAGTGATTTTTGGCCCTGGCTTGTGTGACTCAGTGGATTGGCACCAGCCTGCGAACCCAAAGGTCACTCACTGGTTTGATTTCCCAGCCAGGTTGCAAGCCAGGTCTCCAGCCAGGTCAGTAGCTGGAGGCAGGGGAAAGGCAACTGTGCATTCATTGATGCTTCTCTCCCTTTCTTCCTCCCTCCCTGCCTTTCCCTGTGAAAATAATGAATAAAATCTTTAAAAAAAAAAAAAAAAAAGCAGCGATTTTCAACTGTTGTGCCATGGCACACTAGTGTGCCACAAGAATTTTTAAAACATGCAATACCTGAATCTTTAGTCAGGAGCACTGATCTCTTTTCCTTTAGACTGTCAAATAAAAAATGACAAAAGCCAACATTACATAGTTTTCTGGTATAAATGCCTTGTCTTGAACCATAAATAGGTCATATAATAGAGTTGTACTTTATTGGTCATGTTGCATAATAAGGTTGTGTCTGATTGGTTAGTTCTTGGCCCCAGAAATCCTTATATACAAATACAGGTACCTGATTTTTTTTAAAAGTAATTAAAGCAAAAATTATTATCATTTTTTAAAATCAATCAAAATTGTACCTATTTTTTTTGTCAGATCAGAAAAAATAAAATATTTTTTGGTGTGCTGCAGAATTTAAGTAATTATGTGTGGCATGAGATGAAAGAGGTTGAAAATTACTGGTTTAGGGGGTTCAGATCTCCAATTAAATTCACTTAAGAAAATTTGAAATGTGTCTCTGTTGACATTTGTGCTTTCTGTCACAACCGGAACCCATACATAGAAACAAGGATTGAATCTTTATGGTCACTTCTTTCAGATGCTGGTGGTCTGAGAAGACAGTGGGTTATGTATCTTAAAAACCATCTTAACATCTCATCTCAAGCCAATCTTTTTAGAAGAAGAAAAGGGTAGGTCAAGGGTTTGGGAAAATGTTAATCAGTAAGAGTTGCAGTGGGTGGTGATTTTCCTAGTATTTCTTTATATACTGATCAACAATTCCTTCCCTGCTTACTTCCCTGGAACACAATGGCTCAGATACTTTGTGTGAGGTAGGAGCCCGCCATTCCAAACAAAGGTCACCATAGGACAGCTCACCTCCCACCCTTACCCCTAGCTGTCACAGACCCAGGAAACTTATTAGGAGATGGCAACTGTCCAACCACCAACCTGCTGGCTGTACAAGGGGAAATGTAGCCTATTCTGTACTTCTTACGTATTCCAAGTCACAGAACTCCTTAAACTTCATTCCGCACTAACGTTAGCTGCTGGTACCTGCTTGACCCCAGCCCACCATGTCCCATACTCAATAAACCATCTTGTTCAGCATTTGGCTGCTGGCCTTCTCCATCTCTTCCAACTCCCCCCCCTCCCCCCACCAAATCTAAAATTTTGCTTGCAGACCCACCGGGGCATAAAGGTTGAATTGCTTATTGATCTACTGCAATGACAAAGGTCATATATTAATCATTCAAGTCTATCAACTATAATTAAAGCTAAAAGTTTTAACTCTTGAGTTCTCCTAATATCTTCTCTGTAATTGGCCTTCCTAAGTATCTGTCTCCTGGCTTTTTCCCAGGAGCAGGGTTGGGTATAATGCTTCTGGTTTTAGTGTTTCTTTAGGATGTCTTGGAGAAGTGGCATTTCAGTCCCAGAAGTCCCTGAGGACTCATCGATTCTCTCTAACCAAGATGGGGAGAGAATTCTTCCTAGTGTACTTGTAATGAGAAGAATGAATGGAGTGTATTTATGGCTTCTGGTTTTCCACATAGGAGCTTGGAAGTTGATACTCTACCCTAAAAACAATTGAAAAACTGAACAGACTGAATAACCAATAACTTTTCTTGGATCTGCAAGAGAAGGGAGGACACAGGCAAACACTGTCCTCAAGACTGGAAAGACAGGAGAATATAAGGTTAACTGGAGAATAGATTCTGGAGCACAACCAGTGCTGGGTTTAATTAGTCAGAGCCTAACCCTAGGCGGTATTATCTGAGGGAAGGGCAGGAAATAACACTTGTTAAAGCGCTGACCATGTCCCAAGCTATGCAAAACAGGCCTTTTATACACATTTTTTCTCATTCTAGTAGGTATTTTTATCTTTACCATTTTAATTATACCTAAACAACTGAGGTTTATATTAAACCTCATTTTATAGATTACATTCTCAGTAAGTAGCAGAATCAGGATTACAAAATTCAACCCTTTTGCTCAGGTTATAATGAGCTTGGATCTTGAGCAGTATTAATTGATTGATTCATTCATTCTTTCTTCTTTCAAAGGGTACTTTTTAAGGCCTGTGATAGCGGTTACTGGTTGACTTTCAATATCTGCTCTCCTCGTCTTCCTTATTTATTGAACTGTTAGTTTTCAGATGAGCACATGACTGCCAAGAGTTTAAAACTCTCAAACGCCTTTGAAGAGATATGGGAGCTCTTTTCATAGGACACTGGGAGCCTCAGATTGAGGTAAAGATGTCCATGAAGACCTTATGAATAACTCCTCTCACTTTGATTCTGTACTCACTAAGCAACTGTCTGATTATTATAACTTAAGAGAGAGAAGAATTCACCCAAAGGTTTATGAAATTTTACTAGAGCAGCCAGCTGGCTCTCTCCTCTTCCATGTCAATGGACTCTGCCAGAATCAATAAAAGAATACAGTTGATTTTGTTAAGAAAATGTATAAATCACTATCTGCTTTAAAATTTTTTTATTATTAGATTAACTTTAAAACACAAAAATCTCTTCAAGTCAGTTATCCCCTTAAGACAAAAACAAAAAGAATCATTTGGTTTAGAAAATACGTATTTTAAAGATTTATTTATTATTTTCAGAGAGAGGGGAAGGGAAAGAGGCAGAGAAGGAGAGAAAGAGGTAGAGAGGGAAAGAGACATCAATGTATGGTTGCCTTTCATCTGCCTCCAGCTACGGACCTGGCTGGAGACCTGGCTGGAGACCTGGCTTGCAACCTGGTTATGTGCCCTGACTGGAAATCAAATCAGCAACCTTTGGGTTTGCAGGCTGGTGCCTTATCCACTGTGCTACCAGCCAGGGCTAGAAAAATTTTTAGTAACACTTAATGATAGACTATTATGACTTTAAAATACAAAGATACCAAATAATTATACAATGGGAAAGATAGGCTGATAATATGACCTTGTAAGAAAGGGCTCTAGGGTGGTTTTTCATCAACCATTACTTAGATCAGTGGTTCCTAGTCTCAATTGCACAGCTATATCCTGTGCTTTAAAAATAATGATGCCTGGGTTACACTAATTAAATAGGAATCTCAGGGTATGGGACCTAGAAATACATTTTTTTTTCATGCTCCCTAGTTAATTCCAAAGTTCCGTCAAGCTTTAGAGCCACTTAATGTTTTAGATCATAGAGCTGTTTCAAATGGAACGTTTTTGCTCTTTTCTGTTTGTTTTTGTGGGATCATTTTTGTTTTACAATTTTGTTAAAAGTTGTCATGAAAATGAAAAAGCTCACTCATATTGCGAGCAGAAGCAATAAATGTTACAAGCTTTATATTCTTTCTGTTTTGTAAGCCAGGGCACATCTAAGGACAGGCTTAATCTCACACGTTCTAAAAAGTCTCTAAGACACAGAAAAGGAGTTTACCTGCAAAGGTGTACGGGGCAAGGTGTCAAGCTGAAGAGCTGGTTTACCAAATATAAGCATTTAAAGGGGGAAAAAAACCAAAAACCCAACCTGTAACATTGCCAGAGTTACAAATTCGCAGTCTGTTCACCGTGGAGAAACAGCACATTTATCATACTCAGAAGGATCGTGACATACCCAGACATCAGCAAGGCAAATATTAGGAACTCAATGGTTTGAGGGAAGTCCAAGAAAATATTTAAGGTGTTACTATTTTGGGAACAAGTTAGGTAGACCCTGCAGGTTTTGGGTTACCTCCAAGGAAGTCTAGTTAGACTTCGCTTTAACGCCCCTGTCAACGTCCCAACCTGGCTCTGCCCAGAAAAGGCGCAGCGCGGCGGACCTTCTGCGCACGCTTCCGGGGGCGGGGCGAGGCACGCGGGGACTTGTGGGAAAGCGTAGGAAGGCGGGGTCCAGCGCGAGCGGCTGCGGGCTGGACGCCGGGGAGGTGTGGGTCGTAAGGGCCTTCTGAGGTGAGCCGGCCTTGCCGTTACCGCCCGAGAAGCTTTTGGGGTCCCCTGGCCGGGGAAGCGGCGCGGGCGCGGGTGGGGTTCGGGGGGCGCGGCGTGGGGTTGCGGCGGAGGCGTCCTGAGTAGCGGCGTCCCGGGAACGCGTTCGGGTCAGGGGTCGCCCCGCGCGCCCGGGCCTGGACGCTCTCCTTTGCGGGTGGTCCCGCGTCCAGCGGCCCGGGCGTTGGGCGGTTTGCAGTGTCAGGACCGCCGCCCCCCTCCCCCC